>JAGDQP010061325.1:0-12060 GCA_022664845.1 Lepisma saccharinum
ACATGATCCTTTGGAATGGATGCTTTTAATACATTTTACCAAGGCGAAAGAAAATTAATATGGAAGGACGAAATATACATTTGCATTAGCAATAAGGCTAGTATTTTAAAAAAATACAAGAAAATTGAACAGGGTTCTGATTTTATACAACTATCAATAGGTGAAAAAGTTTGCCAACGTTAAAAACTATCAATAATTGACAAATAGAAACGAGACATATGATGAACCTAAAGTCATTGAAAAACATATATGAATATATGAAAAAGTTGAGTTTCTACTCCCGTTATACACCACAATGTTGCTGTAAAGAATGTAACAGTTTAAGGATCTTATTACTGGAAAAAATAATATATTTCACACAGCTTTTCCTTTATTCTGCTGATTAACTATTTCTTCAATGAAACTTAACACATATTCCTTTGCTTTTCTATGTCACTTAATAATTACTGCTGCATTACACTTCACATTATAATTGTTCAGTCAATTTTGTTCTTGATTTTGAAATCTAGGCAATTTTAAGTGGTAGCTGATGGCACGAAGATCATCCGTAATTTCTGTAGTTCTCCACAATTCTTTGTATTCTTCTATGGTTTGTCACATAATTCTTGGACACAGGATCACGAATATGTTAGAGACCGCCGCGTAACTGAGCTATCATGATTTCTACATCTCGTTGTTCTTTCTTGATATTTTCAAGGAACCTCCATTTTGATGCATGATGGACGCCCACCATCTTTTGAAATTTCGAATGGAAGGTTTCAACGGCATTTGTAGTTCTCTCTTCACTTGCAAGAGTGCTTTCATAAACATTCCACAACTTCTTCATCTAACGTAATTCGATTCCGTGTAAGAAACGACGTCTTGAACTCTATCACTCATATCCTCAGTAATGTTATGAAAAGCATCTAACAAGTCATCCAATGGAATGAAGGGCAAAGCAAGTAGCATTCGCACTTCGTTTCTTACTCTTGCATTCTGAGGGTCTTTATATTCTTGTACTAGTCCGTGATTACAACACTGACGCCAAATAGCTTGTGTGAAATGGAGTAAACATCCTTTCACCGCTGCATCTGGAAGTGAGTCTCGTGCTGGTCCGCAACTTCAAAATCCATTAATATTTTTCTTGGTTGAAGGGTGGATCCCATGTTCATTACCATAATTCTTGAGTGCTTGATAAACACGCGAATATGTATCTTCAGTCTTCCTAACAGTGAGAAATACACAAATGGAAATAAATGTCCCATAAATATTCCATATATGGTGAAAAGTTGAAAAATCAGATTAGGTACAGTTTTAAAGGTGCCATAACAAAGTATTCTGTCACTTTCAGCGAGGAGAACGAAATCATGATATATATATATATATATATATATATATATATATTTTCCGGCTTCACTAACTGTGTACGATTGCATTATCTCACACTGTTGAAGATTATCGGGTCGGTTATACTGCTGATTTCGCCGTACAGACATTGTGAACGTATTTTTGTCCGATAATTGCACCAGTATTTCCTCTTCTTGAACACCGACTAATGTTTCTCTCACAATTGTTCGTGGGGGAGCATTAGGTTGCTCTTCAGCATTACATTTCAAGGTTGATCTTACCTGAAGGATTTTCGACTCTGTAAAGGTTGTTCCGTGAAAGTGATCATTTATACAAACTTTGAGCAATTCCACTCTGTCATGATTGCAGGGTAATGATGCATCGAGCAGAACAAATAGATTTTTTTCTCTCAGCGCCAGTAGCGCTTGTTGCCGTAACAGGAGTGAAAAATCATATACATAACCATTATGACTCAGTAGTCTCTTATTTCTTGACGATATTATAAACGAAATTTCAGTTATTGTGAATGAAGAAGCACCACGACTTTCAGCGTCTAAAATCTGAAGTATCTTCCATTACAAGTACGCGAAACAATTTCTATATTTTAAACTAAATTCAAACACAGCTTATGCCGACTGCTGATATTCTAGACTATTGTTTAAGTACTAACGTGCAAAGGCTTTACTTTAATGTAAACCGGAAAACCTATTTTAATGTTTCTAATATACTGAAACAAAGTTAAAGCAATATATTTAGAGTATTAATTTAATATTCTCCTCTTAAAATAAAAACATATGTTCTGCCACCTTGTGTTCTTAACTATAACCTACGTGTAGCCCTTACGAGTGTTACGCGGAGAACAGTGCCCATTGGTTGAGGCGCGAGTTACGTCATCATTTGGACTCTAGGAGACAGTTTTCTTTCCCTGCAATTATTCTGCCTCAATAAAATCTTAAAATTTATTATGTGCAATCTAGTTATTTTTTTAATTAACGGTATTAATAAGGAACGATTCCTTTGGAAGGATACTAAAATTAAATTAATTTAATTTTGAAATACAAATACGAACAAAACCTTAAATTTAAACAAATAATTATGAAAACATTTACAATTAATAATACGCACCACATGCCTGACATCTCTTGATCAAAACTTAAAGAAATTGTCTTTTTACTAGTTAAACCCAATCTTTCTACAAGATAACAGTAACTAAAACAATGTTAACGTGTCACTGAACAACATTTGGGTCCTATTTTGAATCAATGAATTAGTATTTGAGACATATTGCTGACATTTATGTTTCTTGCTATAGTTCACTTGTATTTATTTTTTAAAACAGTCATAATTTTACTGAAAGTACCTTATTACTATTTATTCTTTCCTGTACTTTTATGTATCCTGATCAAAAATAAATAATAAATAAATGTTATTCCTAGAATTTTAATAATAATTATTATTATAGTGAAATGAGAAACGCAGAAAGACATATCCCTCGAGTTATACTTATGCTGAAGCGTTATAATTGCATGTATGGGCCATTTTAGTGACTTTCAACTTCTGCCATTCACCATTATACGAGTGTAATGCTTATTAAAGTCCATAAACATACATGTCCAAGGCGGGATTCGAACTCGCGACTTTGGAAGCGCTGGTCTAACTCCTTTGGTTATGCGACTATTTCGGTCATCGATTTGAAAGCGTATCGGGATAAAAAAAAAATGTACTCCTGCTTCAGCATAAAATAAAATGTATGCCTATGTACAGTGTACATTCTCGAAATATTGCCAATAATGTAATTGGTAACATACAAAAAAATGGCGGTTTATATAATCTTTTTCTTTCGGAGAGGAAAGAATTATATACATAACTTTGCAATCTTATTATTTCTCAGCTAAAATACATAACACGACCAGAAACTATGGCATGTTTGAACCGACGTATGTAGGCCTATTGGACAATATCAGACACATCAACCTAGAAAAGTTCGAAGGCGGGAGAGTTGCCAATCTGGAAGGAAATGCGGAGCTTACTGAGAAACTAAGCAACATGTTAACGAGTTACAATACAAACGTTAAAACACAGAACACAGACATAAAATCTTCAAAACCACAGAATCTCTCAAGCTTGTTTTAGTTTCTCACGCATTTCGCGTGAGAGTTGACATGTCTGCAATATAAAGTTGTTGAAAAGATATATTTATACAATTTTAAAATTTATTATTATATATCCAAGGAGTAGATTATGGAAGCGACCGTGGCGATAAAGTACCATCCCGGCATTTACTTGTAGATTAGAAAAACTTTTTGTAGGATGGGTATTGGGCAGTTCAAAGATTCAAATCAAGATCTTTTTAATTGCTGAACGAGCAAACTATCAAAGCTCCAAGCTCCATTTATTATCACTGAGCTTATACATATAATAACATTCATATTTTATGTATTCCCTTTGTATATACTTCAAATGACAAAATACGCAAACAAACGATCCTGTACTAAATATTTTTGTAAGTTGTTGGTGGTACAGTTATACTTTATTTGCAGTTTCGCTTCTAAAAGTTGGACGGTATCAATGCCAGTTAAATATATTCATATATCTAGTGACACCTGCTCGTAACTTTTTTCTCAAAGGCCAATTTAATGACAGATCGTATCTCTTGCCTTAGTCTCTGGAAGGAATTGTACGTAATACATTTCAGAGCTATTAGCGTTAAATTTGTCCTTTCTTTTACATACCAAAATCTACTCCTCTCACGTATTTTCATCTTTGGAAAAAGCGTGACATCTAAAATCTTTATTGTTAAGTTCTGTATTTTTACAGTTTGCAATTGCACATTTGTTATTATTATTCATCATTTAAGCACATATGTCCATTGTACAATTTATATACACACAATAAAATATATAATATACATATAAAACGATTTTTTTTTAAGTTCATAGAAAAGCGCCCTGTGATAATCTAGCCTGCGTGTTAACCCACGCAGACAGAAACTACACACAGGTGTCCAAACCGTGAAGTCATTGAAGGCGAGTCCGCAGTTGAACATCAGCGCGCGTAACGTTAAGGGCCTACCTAATAATACTTTAGTTATCTTGACTATAACCAATGCCTTAAATGTAAATAAATGAAGAGAATAATAAGAGGAAAATTTGCATAATATATTTATGTTGAAAATATCTCTGGACAAAATGTCTTTTCAACCGAATGTCTTTTGGATCAAATGACCTTTGCACGAAATGTGCTTCGGACCAAGTGCCTTTTGGACGAAATTTGCTTTGGACGAAATGTCTTTTGGATGAATTGTTCTTTTGACCAAATGGCTTTGGACGAAGTGTCCCCCAATCATTCCTTCTTCACTAATCACGTGACGCACCATCTGTCCGTCCCCCCCCACCCTAGCTCTCATAAGGTGTCAAGGGTGTCGAATTTCGGGCCTTATCGGACGGCAGAGAACGGTAAACTTTATTCCATCGTTTTTATAACCATTACTGGCATAGAAACCGTAAGAAATATTTGTCTTAAAATTGTTTCTTGGGTTAACCTCTATTTTGACTCGACTAAAAATCGTATGTTAGCAACTGACGGATGTTTTCTTTCTATTATAGCCAGTTCAATTAAGAGATTAATTGTTTAGGTACCTACGCACACACAAAGGAACCTAAAGTAAACAACAGCGAAACACGTGTGAAACTTGAATAGCCTAAGTATAAAAGAGTAGTGTTCGTAATTTTTATTATACTCATGGGTTCTGATGTTTTCTGACCGATTTTTCTCTCTTTCTCAACTACTCACTATAAATGTTTGCAGTACATATTTCGTTCTAGCGTGATAAAAAAAATCTACAGTCTATGACAATTTGGTCTTTGGATTTACACACTTCTAGGTTTCTCTCTACTGGTATTTCGTCTTTTCTGTTTTCGGTCTTCTTAAATCTCCAACCACAGTCTATTGAATTATATTAATTTTAAAGTTGTAATTGATTCAAACACTGACTATATAGATAATAAATTTACTTCACTCTGTAGAACTAACAGTTCTTATTGTAAAATATCTTCAAAGGGGTTTATTTAATATTAGGTTTAATTTAAGAGTATAAGCTTTCTGAAATATTATTCATAATTTTGAGAGTGTGATCTTCAATATAATATATACAGTGGAACGAAAAACCCAAAAACACGGCAAAATTAGTTCTGTATGAACTCTGAGGAAATGTTGGTTAGATCTTTGTCAGGGGCTTATGCGTGTGCTATCTGCTTTACATTAATATATTTTAAAGGATGCAGCACGTTTCATCTGTACCAAAGTGCTAATTAATATACGTATTGTTTCAACGGGTTCCTTATATCGCAGGAGATTGTAATTAGTTAGGCTATTGTGAAGTTAAATTAATGGGTTAATGAGGTCTCCCCGGGCACAAAACAAAAGCTGTTGACGGTATCAAGACCCGCTTGCTTGCTTGCTTGTTTTTGAAGCAAATTTAGTTTGTAAGCATCATAAAAATTTAATTACCAACACTATTAATAAAACGCAAGAAACATACTTCAAAGCAGGCCAAAACAAAGGGAACCAAAAAGCTGGTGTTTGTAAACTATAGGTATGTGGAAAAGCAGTAGAGACTTGCATAAATTATCTTATCAGGTGCCCATTTCAAGTCCCCAAAAAAGATATATATGAATATCTTAGAAATAATGGAAGAATGAGGTATTCGGTGGCCAATATTTTACTTTTCTTTGCAAAATTGTATACAATACAATTTTTACTGTTAACTGTGTTTCTGTCCTTTACTTTCTTACGATATTCCAATGAATTTGGAAGCGTTTTGATTCTAAATATCTTAATTACTGATGTGTTCGAAAGTGATAAAACGAACTCAACAATGCCAGTATCTCAATTTCAAAATTTTAGAAGGATCTGTTTGGTAATGGACGCCTGACTTGTACCTTCTGTAGTAATATTTCACGTATGCTGTGCACATACGACTAGGAAAATACATAATTTTGCAGTTTGTACTTCTTGTAATAAAATGTCGGACATGCGTAGCCACGCAGTAAATTGTAGAAAATTTTTCCAATTTGTTCACCAAAACTCAGGGTTTATTAGGAATGCAATCATCTCTTCTGAAAGGTTTATATTCTTTTTTGGAGGAAAAGGTCTCACGAAAAAAATGATAGGATCTTTTGCATTTTACAAGCCAGAGCGTGGGACCCCCTTCCAGCCCAGGCCTCAAATCCATTCCTCCTGCACACCAGCAGATATTTTGACTGACCACCCTAATGGGGAGGGTGTCACCTCCAAATTCTTGAGCATCCTCAACGTATTTTTTACGGTTAAATATCCATAGAAACCCTGGCAAATTTTACTTACATCCAACCAGTTATAGCCTTACACCTCCAAACTAAAAATCCTTGTAGAATTCCTGCACATCAGCCCCCCCACTGAACTCCATGCCACTGAGTAGTTACTACCGTTAACAAGCCCTTCCCGTATCCGTTATCTTTTATTTAGAAAAGGAGCAGCTTTTATACGGATCATCGCGCTGCCCTTTTTGTCGCTTTTGGGGAGGATTTACGCTAAAGCTAGCAGCTAGTATCAGCTAAATGTTAGATGCCGTAGAAGTATTTATCCTATACTTTATATTAATAATAAAACATAGCTTGGCTTGTTTTATGAAATTGACAAAATCATCCAAAATTTTAAGTTAGTTCCACTCTCAACTACATTAAAGATATGATTGTACTCTAGCCGAACTAGAAAAAACTACCATATTTTACGTAACAAATTATTTTCTGCAATGGCAATTGCAAACAGAAAATGTACAGAAAAGCATTCCGAAAATGTTGGACAAATGAGCAACTTTGAGCGTATAATTTTAATTTTTGAATTTCATTTGTCAAGGCTTTTAGGCAATTTTGGCTAAGGCCGATTGCGCGTACATGCACTAATGATTATGCATTCCAGGGTCACAAAGGAAGTGGATTAGTCTCTATTGAACATTTTACTACGATATGAGATGGTTTTCGAGTTTATGTTTTAAATTTGAATGTTAAGTATTTTGACCCAGGTTTTTTGGATTTCGCAGTACTGTGCGATATCTCCAATAGTATTTAAAACAAAATGTTTAAGGAAAAACAAAATTATGAAGAGAGGTGAATTGTAATAAGGAGGCATCTATGTATATCTATTATGTTAGGTGATAATAATTAAAAAAAACAAAAACAAAACATAGCCTTTGCATTATACAGTGGGATCGATAATTCCGGTTCTCCTTTTCTTTCCAATTCTGGATAAAAAGAATCCGTTCTTATCAATGTTAAAATGGTCACAGACAGATAAAATTGTGAATATGACCCGAATATTGCTGGCTGCAATTTAGTACTTGATTTTCCGTATTCTAGGTCGTAAATAGGTATACACAACTTGACACACTATTATAGGGGACACTGCTTAACCCGACGTAAATACGTCACCTATCATTTCCTTCAAGATGTATACCAACAACAGAATCTACTACTGAAATGACGGAAACTGTTGAGGGGTGTACGGTAGTGTGTCAGGGCGGGGTCGCGGTGATTTGTGCTTATCTACGTTCTGTACGAAATTGAATACTAAATTTCTTGCATCAATAATTGGGTAATCTTCACAGTTTCACTAGTCTATGAGCAATTTAGCATTGATTTCCCATATGACAAATATCATATTCGCAGTTTTCGCTACGAAAAATGACGAAAGATTTGTGAAATATTTATGCACTTAGCCTTGTTCGATCTTTTACATATCTTCCTCACGTGCTTCCAAAATGACGTGGAAAAACATGGATTCTTTCTATCCCAAAATTGGAAAGAAAAAGGGGGACAGGAATTATGTAACGCACTGATAATATAACGCATGCGCGTAGGAGATTGAAACATCCCCAACCTTCTTGCTGTTTCATATTTCTCTGTAATTGTAAGGCCCGCTTGACACGGAAGCATTTATGCTACGATAAATCATAGCACGCTCTTCGCAACTCTCAGATACGGAGTTTCATGAAGAAGGGGTTTGGAGTTATGTCATTTTGGATTTCGGAATTCAAAATTTTTGATTCCGAATAGAAATAAGCGCCCATCAGAAGCTTGATTCGGTATCTCTTAGCGGGCAAAATGGAATTTCAGGAAAATGTTTCAATTTTTGAAAGTTAAGCGGCTTGGTTAAATGTTGAATTTCAGAATTAAAGTCATAATTTTTAATTTCCCGATTCAATTTCTTTAGATTTTAGAACTGAATTCCACGTACCTCGCAAGTCTCGTGTTTGGTATAATCATGACCATCTTTCAAAGGTTCGTCGCTTTTGGCTACCACTATATTTGCTCACAAAGTTCAGAAATTTTCGTTTCAGAATAAAAAATCAACATCCTTCGGAAAGCCCAGACAGGAAATTTCACACAGTTGAAATCCTATTAAATTTACAGTCTGCGTTTGTGTTTGATATGTTTCTATATTTCGTTGTTCAACATATCTTTTTTTGTAGTTTGAAAAACTGTTAATGTAGTTGCGGCCGCTTTACATAGGATATTGACATAAAAGAAGTGGAAAAGAATTAGCTCTGGCCTTATTGAAAGTTCCACTTGCCTGCTACGACTAGGATTACAAACTGAAAATTGTTAAATGCAGAACAAAACTCTGAAAAAAAAGCAGGGCATTTAAAAATATGCCGGACCCATTGAAGTTGCACCAATAAACATTTTTTTTGGTAGAATCGCGTTCGTCATCTACTTTCTATAGCTTTGTATTAACTGCCTCAAAACATCAAGATTATCAGAGTAAATCTACATAGAATACACAGATAACAATGAAATTAGATATTATTTAGCACATAATTCTGTTAAAAAAAATAATTGCCTAGTGGTCAGAGCGTTGGACTCATGTCCACGTGGTCCTGGGTTCAATTCCCGGCTGGAGCACCTCACTTTTCGGCGTCCACCCAGCGTCGTGAGGCAAACTGGGGAGTCACGTGAATAAAGACATGACGACCACTTGGTCTAGAAAGCCCCTGATACGCCTATTCGTGGTCAAGGTGACGCGTAGTGCTGACCCCACGGACCGCTGACAGATGGCGTTCGGGCAGGCTCAGGACCTTTCGGTCTGTAACGCCAGTGGTTATTTTTTTTATTCCTTTTACTGTATTAGCTGTATATCTGTATTAGCTGAAACGTAGTTAATGCCCTTTTGTGTAGTTATGAGGACCTCCATTCCTAGTTTAATAGTACAATTATCTCAATTTTGTAAAAAAAAAAAAGTCAGTTAACCCCTTTTTACTAAATAGTGAATTTTGTCAAAATAGTATTTCGTTTTATTGTACATAGTCGATGGCTTTTAACATCCTGCTACCGAAGGAGGAAATTTGTTTTAAACCAGAAAAAAAATACGATTAGATTTTTTTGATCAATCATTATTTTTGAAAGATAAATAAAAATTACGCATATTGATCACAACCTGACATGATTGATCCTACTGATAAGAAATGATTATTCAGATTTCAGATATATTTTGTGGGTATATAAAGTCCAAGATGTGGAACACACTGCATCCTTCAGCAGTAGCAACCACCAACAACAACCATGAGTAGCTTCAAGGTGTCTCTGATCCTCGCAGTCCTGTGCCTCGCAGCAGGCGTACGATCAAGGACAATCACATGGAATTTCGAGTCAGGACTTGGAAGTTTAGTGCAAAATCCTTACAACACTGTTGTGTTCAAAGCCACAACAATAAAAGATATCAGAGACAACAAGAAGAACCCGATTCCTGGAACTCCTGATGGGAGCGAAGGTGTTGCTGCAGTGGATCTCTTGAAGCAGGTGTCTGGTGGAGCCAAATTAGATACTCCTCCGCTTAATCTCCCTGACGGAGGAGAAGTGTCTCTCGATTACTTCGCGAGAGGCTATCTTCCCGAGGCAAATGGAGTTCGAGTCTTCTATTTACAAAATGGTGGACCGTACGAACTGGAACTACTCACGCTGTACAAGAAATCAAGTCCAACTACCAACAAATGGTATAGTGCTTCAGCAAAGATACCAGGAGGACTAAAGCAGCCAGTTATCGTGAGTATAATGATCAAGTTTTAATGTTTATATCAATTGTTTTAGTTGAGTCAAGGGATTTTAATCAAAGAGGAAGGAAATATTTAAAATTGGTGACGGAAAGTTGTGTTCAATCACTCTCTGTTGGAATGGACCAATTGATTCAACCTAAAGGGCAATGTTAACCTGACTTAAAGTGAAAAAATCTTACATTGAAAACAGTCTGACAACTTTTGCAAGCTTAGCAAGTCAAGCCAAAAGTTTTAAATATGGTTGAATCATCTGTCTAATTTACAAGAATCACGGTTGCAATTGCCTTAACAGGACAAGAAAGGAAAACATAATATACTTAAATAAAAAAAGAAAAGAGTTGACCTGAGTAAGATTCGATCGGAGGAATCACGGCACACTAATCCAGTACTGTAGTCACCAGGCTACAGAATCACACTATCTAATTGTTTTCCAAGCGTTACTTATAGTTAGTTCATCAGATCGCAAGAAATGCCTGTAGTAAAAAGGTGGGGGTTAAAATACATCCCCTTTTCTAAGATAAAAATTTCAAAAAAACGGGGAAAAGATTAAATCTGGTCTGAATTTTTAACGAACATATTACTGGCTATTATTTTATACTTAGATACTATTTGTTTCGTATAAGTAACTCTGCGTAACATACAAACATTGCAGATACATGAAATTTTCAGCTGTCATGTTAGTTGAGAATAGGAAACTGAATCTTCCTAGAGTAGATCTAGAAATAACAGGTCAAATTGTTTGTAGACATATTTTACGCATTCGTCTCTTGTATATATAAAAAGAATCGTTACAACTACGTGTTCGTTAACAAACGTAGGTCCAAGTCAACACACGAATTTTGCTAATAGATTTTCCACCAAACAATTCTATTGTTTTCGGGTATCATTTTGGGGCATATACTTTCAATCAGAATATACTTTTGTTAGTAGCTTCATCGGTTTAACTATAGAAGAAAATTTGACACAGTTGTCTTCTGTATAAAATCTTGGTATTTACATGTTTATCTCAATTATACTCAACTGTATTTCTCAAGAACTGAACAATCTCTTTGTAGTAAATTTTCAGAGGGTTTTCTAATGTTTTAACATGCTTGTAGTTTAAAGTGATCGTTTCTTTGGTCTAGTATGTTGTACTAGTAAGTTTTATAAGAAAAAAAAATATATTCTGAAAAATAAAGAGAGAAAATGTTTGCCATCCTGACACAGTATCGAATCTCCGTGCTTCAAGAGGCTATCAGATGCTTTATCAGTTAAGTTTACTGGGTTACACGACCAAAATTTTTGTGTATGTGGTTCTTTTCTCAATATTCAGGCAGCTGAACTACCCAAACTCGACTGATGTCGAAAGTACATAAGTATCTTGTGATTTTTTCTTTTATTTGAGACATTTTCTGTGTAACCATTTAATTCGATTGAATAACAATCAGTGTTCCTGTGCATTTTTGTAAAAAAATCTTTTTCCTCTACATAAAAACATTATTGAAAGAAATTACTAAGTAATCTCATATACTGTACTTTCCTCATTTTTTTCTGAACCTCAAACTTGAATAATATTTTCTTATGATCATCAAGATAATACATTTAATTAATAAATCAGAAATCTAAAGTTTGAGTAAACTTAAATCTCATAAATACTTAAAATCATA
>JAGDQP010061326.1:1877-12060 GCA_022664845.1 Lepisma saccharinum
CTTTTAATTTGTGAAATGATGCGATATTTGTAGATTACTGGTTATTATGCAATAAATATATCGATCAAAATTAATCAACACATTTTTCGTTTGTTCCAGATTTGCTTCGCCCCCGTTCTCACACAGTGCAATACTTTTGGAGAAAGAGGAAATTTATTTTCCTGGCGTGAAAAAAATTACCAGCAATCAGCAACTAAAATTTTGAACATTTTGTGATTTTTTAAGCATAATTTTCGAACAAAGTTTTATAATTCTGATAGCCTGAATATTTAGTTTAGCGTCCAGTTTCATCAGTTTCTTTCAGAGAAACCTCTTTGAAGAAATGATATTTTTAAATCTTCGGGGAAGGGCAAATCTCCGGGGGAGGGTAAGAGGATAGGTTCCGTATGCGCTTCTTGGTCTTTTAGAATTTTGCGGGGACGGGGTATTTTTTCTGACCCGGTAACTCCTACACTCCTGAAAAAAAAACGCTAAATTTGATTCAGAATGATTCAATATTTTATCAAAACGCCAGGATATTCCATTTTTAATCCTGAATAGAGGCGTGAATAGCAATGGCGAAACAGGCATTTACAAAGAAGCTCATCTGCGGGTCGTTGCACAAGGAGTTTAGAAATATGTGAATTAAATCCTTTGCTTTTGAATTTTATTTATGGCCTTTTTGCATCGAAGACTCAGGTCAGGATATGCCAGGGGAACGGAAACAGGAAGCTGAAGCTTAAGTTGAAGGTACCACCCTGACATTTGCCTGCTGTGGCAGAAACATCCATGGATCGTCGGCCACTGGGATTGAACCCACGACCTCCCGAAGCCTAAATCAACGCTCTACTACTGAGCCACGGCTGCTCGGTTTAAATGCTTTACATAGAATATTGTGTTGTATGGAGCGGAAACCTGGACTCCACGAAAGAGTGACGAAAGAAAATTTGAAGCCTTTGAAATGTGGGTTTGGAGAAGAATGGAAAAAAATCAGCTGGATACATAAGGTCCGAATTGAAGTGCTGAAGAGAACAGACGATTAATATTGAGAAAATAAAGAAACTAGTACGAATATTGGCTGCGCAGAGATTTGTGCTGAAGGATGCAATTGAAGGTATGATTGAGAGAAAGTCTGTGCTAAGATAAAAGGGAAAGCGTAGGATCGGAATAAATGGAGAGTGTTTAGCTTACCTTGAAGGGCCAGCCACTTTCGACTGAACACTAATTATGATAGGTCACGGTGGCTCACTGGTAGAGCGTACAACTCTGGTTTGTGGTGTCTCCGGTTCGATCCCGGCTCATGCTATATGGACTTTGTAGTGGATAAACACTGTGTGCGTGGGTTTTTTCGGGATTCTCCTGTTTCCTACCATTTTCTTCATTCCGCAAATCCCCTCATCATCCATTCGACCAATCAAAATTGCCTAAAGGCCTTAAACAAAATTAAGTGGCGTTTTGCACGGTTTCTATCGAATTTTGACCGTAAAAATTTTTAAGTTGAGAGTTATCTCCATCGACCTCCATTAATACGATACTGGACTGACTGCAGCCATTGAAAATTTCATGAATATGTGAAGCTAGGGAGCGGAGAGAAAACTTAATCTCGTTTGTCCACTTCCAGTCTAAACCAATATGGACCAAATTTTCGATTCTAACTCAGTTTTTTACGCTTGATATCGCTGTGTGGCTCGTTTTTGTATTTATGTCTTAATTATTGCAAAAAACATAAATATTATTTGCAATATTTTCTATTGTATGCAGAGTGCGGTATACTATTACATGAATAACTCAGGAATTAAGACTTGAATCAAAAAACGGGCCACACAGCGATATCAAGCGTATAAAACTGAGTTAGAACTGAAAATTTGGTCCACATTGCATTAGACTGGAAGTGGACAAACGAATTTAAATATTTGCTCTAGCGTCTATCTTTCAACACTAAGTAGTTACTCCAGTATAGTTTACGTAGAGCTCGATGATTTGGGGAGGGGGAACTATCCACTCACAGGGGAGGGGGATCTGGCGGAATGGTTGTAATAATATTAATATCGTAAAATGTCATAAACTGTACCAGATAAAATTTTAGTACTTTTCCACCAGATCTAGTACCTTTTTCTGCACAAGTTGGTACAAAATATTTTTGCTGGGTGGTCACACTGGAAGAAGGTTGTGCGTTAGACGTCGAGAATGGTGGTTGTGTGAAACTCATGCTCCAAGAAATACAATGTTGAGAGGCTAAGAAAATAGAGTGAACTTTCCTTGGCCGATCGGGGGGCCTGGGAACTGGAGAAAAGAATGGCTGCCTGAATAATTTTATTTGGGTGGAGAAATGATGATAAATCGTAAATTAGCAAGAAATGATTTGATATATTTTCTCCACCAGTGAATTGATGCGTGAGAGGGACACAGCAATGCCCTCAGAATTAAGTCACCGATAGAGTGCCAGGTGAAGCGAAAGCTCTATTTCTTTTAGAACAGAGGGCTGTAGATTGGGCACACAAGATAATAAGAGTTGACAACCACTTATATATTATTATTATTTCTTAGTTTTTGGAAACTAAGAAATTGTTTGGAGGCGAGAGTTTGTCGACTGGTCAGGTGTAGAATGTGCTCTGTTTAGAATACAGATCTGCACTGGTACGTCTGTCGGGGAAAACTGCTTTCCAGTCTTGTGCACTTTAAAATATATTCAAATGATGAATCTAGCCTGTGCACTAAACAGAGAGATAAGTGGTTAAAGTGCTCGTGGGAGAATCTCTGGTTATGAAGTTTTAAGCGAATTCAGATTGGGGGAAAGAATATTTATTCTCCTCCCCCCCAACGAGAGAAAATTATGTATTTAAGAGAAAGGGTATGGTGGAGGCCTTGTCTCTTAGATAGGATACCTTCCCGGGGTTCCTTCCGTGCGGTGTCGGGAGGAGGGACGGATATCAGAGAGTAAGTGCATCGATTGAATGTTTATGAAAGTATATTTAGCATCAGTAAACACGAGTTTTCAGTGGAGCAGCCGTGAGAAATAAATCCCTGAAAGTGAATGTATCGGAAGTTATCAGTGCAATCACGAAAGTAATTCATAGAAGTGAATTGTTCGGTGTGATAAAGAATTGTGACGAAAATGAGTTCCGAATACAATCAAATTTCCAGAAGTTTACTGAGTATTGTGCGTGTATCTGTAAATATTTGTATTTTTTTTATCTCATTACTAATCGTATTTTTCTATTATTAATATACTTATTCAACCAATATATCTTCAGTGATTCTTCTTTGCAGCCGATATAGCAGACTAGTGAAAATTTCTTATTAATATAATTATTATTATCTATTAAATATATATATATATATATATTATCTTTGATCGCTAATGCGATCTGGCGCCCGTGAAATTTTCTAATCAAGAGTCACGTGTGCCAAAAGAGAAGCGAACCGTGGTTATCCAGACCTCCGTTAGGTTCCTAAATCCGATGCATTTCGTTAGCAGTAAAGTTAAAAGAAATATGTGAAGTACTTACTAATAGAAGAGAGACCTACTAGTAGGTAGAGGAAAAGTAAATCATCGCACAGAGGAGGTCAAATTGATGTCATTTATACAGACTTCTCCAAGGCCTTTGATAAGATCAATCAAGGCATTTTATTACAAAAATTAACAGTTGAATTTTACTTTGCAACTAATCAGACTTTTCTCATCATACCTAAAAACAGAAATCAAGTGGTCTTCAATAAGGAGTACAAAGCTACTGAAAATACTCAATTATTAGGAGTATTTCAGGGTTCGAATCTGGGTCCCTTTCTTTTCAATTTATCTATAAATAATCTGCCAGACTATATTAAGAACTCCAATGAACTACTCTTTGTGCATGATCTTAAACTTTATTTGTCTATTGAATCGTCTGACTAATGTGAACTACTTCAAACTTACATCAATAATGTTACTGAATGGTATAAGAATAATTTGCTTAAATAAGTGTTAACAAATGTTCAGCTGTGACTTTCGCAAGATGAAAGAACCCGATTTAATTTTCATTGTTAATTGATCCTCCCAACCGCGGAAACTGTCAAAGACATGGATGTTATATAAGGCTCCAAACTAACGTCTGATTCTGACATTGGCAATTTAATAGATAGCACATGTAGGAACTTGGGCTTTATTATTATTAGAATTGGTCTTAAATTCAAACAAGTAAAAACCCTTCGAATATTATTTTATTCGTATGTTTGTTCCAAATTGGAATATACAATTCAAGTATGGATTCCACACACCAAAATCAGTCTTCTAAAAGTTGAGAGAGTTCAAGCGAGATGATGTATTTAATGTACAAGGAAACAGGAATTTACGCCATAAGAGAAAACACCTGATCACTAAATGTCAATTTCAATTGTATGAGCCTTAAGCATAGAAGAATATTGCAAGATAATAGCGAAATAGATTACTTCCAATTACTTTTATGTCTGAAGATTCGAGTTCCAACCGGTAAAACTCATGTCAAGAATTGTCATCTTTTTCATATGGATAAGTCTGGAACGAACAATATGAGGACGTCACCAGTATGAAGGATTAGGACAACCTATAAGTCTGTAAGTAAATTGGCGAACGACATTGATGTAAATACCACTAATATAAAGAACTACATGTAGTAGAAATGTTTGCAGTTTTTAAGGTATTGACTCTTAATCTTATTTTTGTTATTTTTCTTCTCTTTCTCTTTGGACAACGTTACTGGATATATCTATCTCTTGTGTTCCGCCAATAAATAAATATAATACATAAAAAGATCTTCGTGTGATTAATTATTACCTAAATTGGCACTTGGAAGCACGTGCACCAAATACAAATTTCTTTCTGCTGATTTTTATATATTTTAAGCCAATTGAGAGATTAATTTTGCTTTTCACAAACTTTTATGACTTTTAATCTTAATTACTATTTTAACGAAAAGTTCAGAATATATTTTCTTCACTCACTTCGCTTTCTTCTTGAAATAAGCTTCAAATATATATAATATATTTATCATGACGCCTTCACATAAAAATGTATGCTTTCTCTTATCTTCGCTTTATGACTCTACATATCATAATATATCATTTACCTTATCGTGACGATATCCCTTACTTGGTCATTAAAAGATAATTATAAGAGTAATTAAGATAAAATTGAAAATCCCTTTCTAATCAACATACCGATGTTGAGAATCATCTTCCTCTGATAAACGTTGGTGCTGGAATGTTTCGCAAAATTGCTTCCAGCATATGTTTTAAAAGAACGTAGGCGAGTATTTGGGGAAAAGTGAAAACTAGTTTTATGGCTTGGGAAAACGTGCCTACCTAAAAGTTAAATCAACGATTTGCTGATAAAATTGAGCAGCTTGTAGAAAGCTCGCCATGTAACTGGAATAACTCTGAGTCGATTCCCGGTGCCGACCATCCTGATTTCATTCGCCACTCGAGGTAAATGCTAAAATGATATTATCAGTATGGCTAGAGCCGACTCCTTACAAAACCTTTCCTTGCTGTGTTGTGGCTATTGTTAAAAAATTTCAGATTAAATCGGTCGAAATTGTACTATATCTCGAGATGGTTAAAACACAATTTATAAACCAGAAAATGATATGTTAAGGTGGTATATTTTCGATATAGGTACAATTTCGATAGCACTACATAGAAAGAGCGACACATCACTTCATAGTACTGGGAACCATGTTTTACAATATGGTAGTGAAAGCAGTGGCGTACGCAGGACTTTTTTAGAGGGGGCTGGTGGATCGTGCATAGCTACAATCTAGAGATAGCAAGGAGCACACAGTAAAACAATTCACCTACTTTGAAATTTTTACTATATTAAAATTATATCTAAAGGTTATGGTACATGTATGGATAACAAACGTCGTTGTTCCTTATAAAAGTATTATTTATTACTTCTACTTTCAGTGAAATACTTTTTTTTACAGTTTATAAACGTACTCAACTACCAGTCAAAACGGAAAGTGACATAATTTCTCAATAGGCCTATTGTGATGTGGAATTAAATATTAATAATATTTTAATATTTGTTAATAATGTATCCGTTTCGTTTATCAACTCAAATTGCTGTAAATCTGTTTTGTTTTTATACAAGCGCCATATAATTGGCGTATTTCATACGAATGCCATTACTACCACAATGAAAATATTTAATCTGTAAATTGCCTTCGCAATATTTAACCAGTAAGAAGGTATTCGTTATCTCTTAAACGTTTATTTTATCATTCTAATCAATATTACCAACTATGCTTAATTATAGCAACAGTAAAAAGTTTTAGTGGTCAAAAACTCTTCAAAATATTGCAATAATGTCTTGCATAGCATCGACAATTCCGTTTGTTGTCTGTTGCAGATTATTAAATCCTAACTTGAAGGTATCTGGAAGGTCGTCTCTTACTGTCATGAAATGATAATTTGGAACGTCGAGTTTCCCTATGGTTGTATAGCTCAAAATATTTACGACAATATTCGTGTCAATACACCATTCATTATTATTTAGCGGAATATTATTAATTCCGTACTTTGTTCTGAACACAATCGAGCGAGCTTCAACAAATAAGAACAAAATTAATATAATGAGCTCATATATTACTCATTATGAATGAGAAGAATTAAAACTTTGGAGCAGTGGACAGTGAGGAAGAAGCATTGGGCGCAAGATTTTTTTATCCGCTCTTCCCGCAGGGCTGGGCAGCCATATTGCAACTCACTTGGAAACACTTCAGGAAGGAATAGCCCATTCTCGCTTATCTTGAACGATAAGTAACAGCGAGAAGCACTCAACCCGGAAGCTGCAGTTTGGTCTTGCGGTCAAGACGTCGGAAAGTTGATCCAAAGGGGCTCAAACTCTGGCGTCGGCTTTTTACATATTTTTTTTATAGAAAATTAAAAGTTTTTTTCGTTTTTTATGTACCTAAATACACAAAATGAAATTTAATAAAAGTTGTGATTTACATTTTAAAAGAGGCCACTAAAAACTAGGATGTATATAAACCCACCAGGGCAGGACGCACACCGAGCAATAGCGAGGGATAGAGATGGTGCGTCCGAAGGGAGCTGGGCGGCGTTAGCCGCGGTGGGGCGCAGCCCCTATTAGCGGTGGACATATGCAAAAGTACTGTTTACTCAAAAGTTCTGTGCCGTAGCGGAAATGTTTTCAAGGGTGCTCCGGAAGTTGCCAAAATGGCTGCCCAGCCCTGCTGGTCGAGCTGAAAAAAATCTTGCGCATTGGGCACAGGAGCAGTGAGCACTGGGCCCAGAGCTACAGCCTGCAAAATATCTAAGTCACTGCTGCATAGAATTATTTTACCTTGTTTTATATATTGTATAGTATTTAGCAAAACACTTCTTGGTTTCAGGAACATTTTACAATCAATACACTAACTTGATTTACCTCGGTTCAGAAACATTTATGACATTACACATCAATGGTACATTATTTCCTGTACTGTTTCTAACAATTCTAAGTAGTTTTCACATATTTGATTCGGTGCTTTCTCTATATACGATTAAAATTCTAGCACCGGACACACATTCACTTTCTGTATTAATGGCACCTCTAACAAGTTACGCCGCTAAAATTAGCAATCGTTGTCAGCTCGCGGAAATGTTACCAAATACCTTCAATTAATACCACACTTCAAAAGTCGAAACCTTTTCTTTTTTTGGCAATGTTCTTTCATTAGGTTGCACGTCCTTATGGTGTCCGAAGAATGGCCGTTACGTACCGTTCGTCATTATCACTGACCGTTATATACGTCGTAACTTACTGAGAAAATTTAAGAAAGAAATATGAGTCGCAATACAGGATCTAACTTAGGATTACAGTTTCACTTATGTAATTCAAGATAGTTAATGACGTGAAACTATTGCACAAGATGGTGCTGGGAGGGCGGATACATTGTTGCATCGAAAGAGGCGGCTCTCTTGAATTTGAATGTAGTTTTAAGACATTTAGGCAACTTTGGCTCAGGCCGGATGGATGATGATGGTGTGATTGGTGGAATGAAACGGTGGGAGGAAACGGGAGAACCCCGAGAAAACCCACGCATACGGTGTTTGACCACATGGCACGAGCAGCGTTTGAACCGACGACCCAAAGCGTCAGAGCTAAGCGTTCTAACCGCTTAGCCACCGCGACTCGCGGCGCTCTTGAATTACATTACAAGTTGCAGTTACACAGTATTGCAACCTTGTGTTACCTAAAAATTAATCTTTAGAGTAGATGATCTGTCGGTAATGGCTCACGGTCACGTCTTCTCATCACTTCTAGTTAACGATCTGGACTATACAGGGTACAAGCACAAATACAAGCTTGTTGATCGTAAACCACTTTCTGCAAACTCATGGAATTTACTTGAACATTCTGTCTGCTCGACTGTTATATTAACGAGGTTCTCGAATGTCCTACAAAGTGGTAGTAATAATGTTCCAGAAATAGCCAGAAAGTTCCCTAAATATCCAGAAAGTACAGCACCTTAAGGGCTAGTACTTTTTAGTCTAAATTAAAGTATCATATGCAGTTACTATAAAGAAAGTAGGAACACGAGTTCTTCGGTTTAATTTAACTCCTTAAGTTATGTTTCCGAAAGTATGTACCTAAGTGTCTTGCACCATCATCGGTTGGCAGTGTTATATTTCAACATTAGTGATAGATGAAGAAGTGAACTATACAAGATTCAATAATAGGAACCAATTTAGGCTTAGCGTACGATATGGCCTAAGGAAAAAGTGAATGTACACTTTATTCTAGATTTTTTTTGGGAACTCAACATTCATGGTTTGGAACTATGAAAGTTACGCATATTATAGATTTTTGATTCTTGATTGCTAATTAGTTCCACGATAATTGGAATAGTTAAAAAATTTTCTATTAAAGTGATGCTATGAAGTAAATTAAAAATGACAGAATATGCCAATTGAAGACCTGAATTGAAAAACATCCCAGGTCCACTTTTTTCTTTGTATTTACATTTTTTCTGTTTGTTGGTATCTATGTGCCAAGGGATATTCACTTGCATATATATTACACCCTAATCCCGCCACAGAAGCCCTTTCTTAATACAAAATAATTTCCGATGAATGCGAGATCTTTAACTGTTTTTCGTTCCTCCTGAAAAATATACTCCGGTGGACTTGGGGTGTTTTTCAATTCAGGTTTTCAATTACTTGTAAATATTGGTGTTTAGAGTGAACCTTTGGATTGATCGATACATTAAACGTATGTGCCTTGGCTAATGTCGTACTATAATTATTACTTACCCCATCTTATAAGAAGCTTTGGTTTGGCAAGAATATCAATAAATTGGATTATTCTGCTATTTTCAGTCTATCCTTATGTTTGGTATTAAGTCACTGAACGATTATAGTTATATATTCGAAATTGAGAGGAACAAGTCTACATTAGCGATAATCAGATTTCGACCTGTGCTTTTTGAGTATAAGATATTTAGTCAATTGAACCCACCATACGAATACCTTAATTTCAATTAAGAAAATACAAATAAATAGTCTGGCGACAATTGATGGGATTCGTGATAATATATTACCATGTTTAGTAAAGAAAATACATCAGGTGTGTGGAGAAACTTTCATGAACTCGATGAAATGTGTTGCAAAAATTGTTAGAGACCAAACAACGATGGGAAGAAATGAAATACTGTAAAGAAATCTAAGTCTAAGGATAATTGGCAAAAAGTAAAGGATCGATTTGGAAATTCCTGTCACATTGAATGTAGTATCAATGGTAAATCTGTAGCGTTGGGAATATACACAGGTGCCGCCGTTTACATTATGTCGGAAAACACTTTCAGTAATTCGAAACTCAAAGAAACATTATTACCTTCTACGATTAAGCTACACTCTGTAAATGGACATCTGCTATCTACCGTGGGCACAGTAAATCTGATATGTCATATAAATACCGAGAAATGTTTACTTGTATTTCGTACAGTAAAAGAGAATTTGTATAATACGCTAAGGGAAGAACTGGTTTGGATTTAATTTATCCACATTGAAGGCAAGCTTTTGCAGAAATAATTGAAAGTCTGAGTATAAAATCAGATGTTACCAATTTGGTCAAAGATATTGAATAGGAAAAACGTTCCTTAACACTAAAATTTTGGATCAATCCATGTTCAATACCGACACGGATTGAAACCTAACATACAAAAACTATAAAGCATCAGTT
>JAGDQP010061327.1:0-12060 GCA_022664845.1 Lepisma saccharinum
GTTCTCATGCGTCATGAATGATCATACTCTTAGTTTAAGTTCCCTTCCAGACAGATATCTATGTAAAACACAACTGCCAGCTGATCATCATCTTCCCACCAGGTCTGGGTCCACACAAGACTTTGTCTCCACCATGCCTCATTCTCAAATTGTGTCTATATTATACTTCTTCATTCTGCATGTCTTCTTCCTAGATTGTCACTATATTATCTTTTCATGCACAAATACCTTAACTTTTTCTTTCTTTCCTTTTATATCTTAAATTCCTTTTTTTCCAGACTGCCTTTTTCATTTCTTCGTTTCTATTTCTTTTCGTTTCTCCCGGTATAATGCTTAAGAATTTCACCTCTCTCGCCTAAACCCTACTCCATTCTCTTCCTGTTAAAGCTCCATGTTCTTGACACCATTGGATAGTTTGTATCAACATATAGTTATAGAAAATGCTCAATTTCTCTTTCACAATGAATTCCGGTACTTGCGGAGGAAAAAAAAAATCCCGATTTTGTCACGATCGGATTTCTTGGTGCAGGTCTTAATTTTAGATCAAAGTGATCCATTATAAACCACGCAAAAAAAAAAAAAAAAAAAAAAAGACGATGATTAAATCTAGAAAATCGCTATTACTAAAAAAAATAGAAATCCAGGTTCCAAAAATACCAGGCTAAGGTGCAGATTTGTAGGAAAATCTGAAATTCTATGCAAGGGGTCCTATGAAACTACCTTTTGCGCACAAATCAATTTGATATTTTTTTGTAATTCCTCGTCTTCTCATTAAAGACGATACTTGTGTAATCTCTTATCATATTTTCTTTGCTTCTTTGAAAACATATGCATTTCTTAGCGACATACCCCTTGCACCAAATAAAATCACACTTTAAAAAAGAAAACTACTTCCTGGCCATTAATTTTAATTCTATATTTTGAAATAAAAGTCTACGAATCAGCGAGTTTCAGAAAATTTTGACGAATTACACTTAAAAATGACTAGAGAGTCTAAGGATCAGTTCTACAATCGACCGCTAAACTTCTAGCCAGCGCTAAGTTGAGGCCAACTCTCACTTGCGTACTCTCATTGGCCAAAATCAGACTTGGCCTCAACTTAGCGCTGACTAGACGTTTAGCGGTCGATTGTAGAACTGGCCTCTAGTCTCTCAAGCCTCTATTTCTGGTAAACTTTATTTACAACTAGATCATGAGTCTGCCCTCGCGGTGAGGTAGAAAATAGAAAATAAAAAAAAATAAAGTGACATAAACGTGTAGGTTATATAAAGAGATATGTGACTTAAGATAAAATGAATAAATCGGAAAGGTGGGGGGAATTGAAAAAAAAAACGGTGAACATACTTTTCCCCGTCGGTCAAAATTTTGGAACCACACATTTGACTACAGTTTTCCTACAGTCAAATGAGGTACATTTCCAAACTATGATGTGGCTTGGTCTAACGCTGTGGATTTGCATAGCGATCAACGGCATAGACCCAATTTCGAGCTTTATTTTTAATTAAAAGGACTTCATAATCTACTTGTATTAAAGACAATTAAAGTCTTTCAATTTTCGTTCCTTTCTTACACGAGACAGGAAAAGAAAGTCACGGATCGACACTAACAATTACAAAGAGGATTAAAACAAGCAAGTAATCAACTACCCAACTACACTACTACTACTAAAATACCTCACAAAAAAGGTACTCTACGTAATGCAAAAACATACCTTTTCTTTTTTGGTTTCAGGAAAGTCGCTGATAAATTCCAACTAGTAATACCTCCATTGACACAAGAATCCAGACGAAGTAATATTCTAGTTCAATCTTCAAACACAATTTGAGTTCTCTGCACTAATTGTTTATCTCCAGAAAACTGTTGTTAACCGCAACGAATTCATCTTAATTACACAACTACGACTGATTATGAAATTTTAGTATTTGATAAAACTACTATAAGAAGTTACATATACAATAAGTTTCATATACGATACGAATTCCTTCTGCTTATTAATAGTACGAATTAATTTTATCGCACTCGTTCGCAGAATTTCTGCCACTAATATTTCACCTAAGTCGAAAAACAGTAACAACAGATGATCGTATAGGGTTTTTGAAGAAGATATTACATTTCATTGAATATTTCTATGCCGCGAAACACTACGGGTGACTATTGCCAACCTTTTGCTCAAACTACGATCCTAAACACGTAACACGGTATACTTAAAAAATCTACTTCAAGATTTATTCCTCGAGAAACCAGTACGATCATTACGTATGTACAAGTAAGTACCCACTTGTGAAAGAGACAAAAGTAAATACTTTTGTTATGTAAATAAATCCGATGAGTCGCCGTGGCTCTGCCGGTAGCTCTGACTACGAATTGGGCGGTCCGGGTTCAAATCCCGGCCAGGGCACTTTTCTCGCAGTGTCTGGCGCTCTGAGGTGCATTCAGCCTCCTATCAAATTGAGTACCAGAGTGTCCTTGGTACTCCTGGGCACCTTGGGAAGGTAAAGGCGATCGAGCATGGGACTGACCACCCCACCTCACTTCGTACCGTACGTCGGGAATGTGTTGCGCTACTTCCACATCCGCCATGCGCTGTTCACGGCGCGTGCGTATCACACATCTATCTTTTGAATTTATTTCTGATCTTAAAGCATCTTATGCTCAGGCCGGGATAAGGTGGGAGACAAGATGTTCGAAGGTAGTCACCCAGGACCTAATTATAAGGTACAATCCTGACACATGCCTGGTATGATTGAGGAAAACCCTGGAAAAACCTCAATAAGAATGGACGTCCGCTGGAATTGTTTCCAGGACCTTCCTAAGCTGATGCTCTACCAACGACCGCTCGATAATTCTATCTATCTCTTGCGTAAATAATTTTGAAATGATGAAACGCTGCATTAAAACTTTATCTACAGGGAAAGATTAAATAAAAATACGACTTGTGATGTATGATACAACTCTAATATACGAATTTTTAAACTACATTGAAGACGTCGTCCCCGACTGTACATCAGTACTTCATAACTATTCTGGAAGCTTCCTTCGTATGTTCACTTGCTGACACTACAGTCTCCTCTTTTAAATAATCTCATCGCACCGACAGTCCCAATTGTCAATTGAGAAATAAAATACTGACTACAAACAGCAAAAGAAACTTCGCCAAGGGCTGTTCCAGTGAGGAATAGTATCAAATGGCAAGGGGAGGAATACGAGAGTCGCCAGATGTTGATTTTTAAATTTTATATATGGTCTTTAGGCATCTAAGGCTCAGGGTGTGATAAAGGAGGGGAAACGTTGTGGGAAGGTGTCGGCCAGGGCCTAAGTTGAAGGTACCATCCCGGCATTTGACTGGTGTGACTAAAGAAAAACCTTAGAAAACCCTCAGTCAGGATGGTCGGCCGCTGGGATTGAACCCACGACCTCCCGAATACTAAGCCAACGCTCTACCAATGAGCCACGGTCGCTTGGTTGGCAGATGCTGAATACCGAAAAAGTTTCATTTAAGTTACATCAATGGGCTGTTATGACCCTAAGTTCGTCCGAATGTAATACATACAGTATTGTGTAGTACCTATGTACGTTGTTACAGTGTCTATGTACAAATCACGGATCTGGAAAATCTACACTCCGAGTCAGAAAATGGCTCATATGAAAATCCGAAAAACTGCACCGAATGGCAATGCTTAGCCAATATTCAAACCACATAGAAACTAGCATCTCACTTGTTCTAGTGTTAAGTAACTTGTTTTACTGTTTCCAAATACTTCAACATTTTGGAATTTTCTGAAAAAAAAAAAATCAAAGATGGCCGATGTGAGCAGGACCAAAACCTGCATCACCTCCCCAGTGCTGAACCCAAGTGAGCCGCTTTCGTTATTATGCCTAGTGGGATACATAGAGGAAGGATCTCTTGTACCTTATGGACCAATCCTTGCTGATCTAGCTCTAGTTATAATATTTTTATGTAAATGTGGAAAGTTAGGTGTTACATATTGAAATTTTCACTTCTACATAAAATTACAAACACTACAAAAAATTTATATGTGAATTTGTATGTGTGTGTGAGTACATGCAAGCGCGAGCTGCCCATAGGGTATTACTAATTTTAATGTTGTAGGTTCATTTATACAATAGATTGTAGCATATAACAAGGAAAAATCAATATACATATTAAAGATATATAACTGAATGCACAGCAGTAACAAATTGAGATTTAGATCCAAATTAGAGTACAATGAAAACCTAACCTCGGTTTGATCACTGGCTCACATATACAATACACTTTAAAGCACACTAAGATACTGGACATTTTAAAGAAGTGTGGAAATTATTTATTTTTTATCTATGCAGTTCAATATGACGTGGTTTCAATGAGTTCAACGCGACGTTACTTTTTGCAATATTTGTACAAAATAATTATGCCGCACATTGATATTCAAATCATGGAATATACATAAATTTAAGAAGCATTATGATTATCCAGTGAAATTTCAAATATCTCACACCTATGAACAATAGACATGTCACACGTATGTCTAAATAACGAACAGTTTTGAATTCCCCGGTATAATAGCATTGAATTCTATGGAATTAAACTCTCTCAAAATTGGACAACGACATCTTAATAATGCTTTCTCTTATACTAAAACCTTTCTATAGCGGACAAGGCCAACATGTGCTAATTGTCTTTACGGGTTTCTGCTTCAAATATTTTCACATCTGAGTCATCGTCATATCACGAAAATGATAAGACAAATCAAGGCTTAACTTGTTACCCCACCTTTTCAAGATCGCTAATAAAGGTGGGTTCTTATGATGTTTGACAACAATAACAACTAACGCACAGAGCAATAATATCAAAAATGAGTAACAATGGCAAAACGGGCAACAAAAATCACGTGAAAACAAAGAATAATATTGTATTTAAAACTGACAATGCTGCTACTGGCGTTATTACGGAGCTGTACTGAAGTTCTGTTTCCTTCACACAACGTCACTATGCATGTACACTGCACTGTATTTATGTACAGTAATTTAGATGAAACTACTGTACAGTAATTCAAGTTTGCACATCGATCATTTTCTTATTTCAATTGCTTATGACGCTACCTTCGCATCCCCCATGTGCCGTTCGCGGTGAATGCGCGTCGCACAGGGGATACTTTACCTTTTTATGGATGTTTAAGAAGAGTTTCAATGTGTATTTCTCAATAGTGCAATTACGTCCAAGTCTGACAGTGATTATGTACCAAATCACGGTGAGGAAGTGGATGGTGTGGAAAGTGGATGGTAAGCTTTAAAACAAAAGAAGACAGAACTGATTATGATGGTGTTGGAACTTTTCTGCAGGTAAGTGACAATTTATCTGCATCCCATTTACTAATATAAGTCGCAATCCATTGTCTATACTGAAGAGACATTTACATGGGCTACATCCTGCTTTAGAAAAATGTAAATTTGTCACCAGAACTTATTTCTATTTTCAATACCCGGGGGAGAAAGGAAAAGGGTGCGTGAGGATCTTCGAAAAAAAAACAAAAAAAAAACAAGCAAGTGGTGTGTACACAATTACATCTTCTAACTTTCCACCTGTGTTAAATAGCAGCGAAGTCCAAAGAGATCTATCAGACCCAATTTAATGATTTAGTATAAATAAGAAATCACGACGGGTGAGATGGACAAACCTCGGATAGGGCTAGTCCATCGTGGTTGGGAGGGGAAGAGGCCGTGGGGAAGATCGAGACGTCGTAGGGTGGACCATATTAGAAGGGATGTTCGGGTGGTTGTGATGAACTTGTGAGTAGCGTAAGTCTTATAGTTACTGAGTTAGGTAGGTATTTTAATCCACTAGCAGCTACAATTAGGGTAGTGCGGAAGGAATTCAAGATAACTTTGTAGCACACGCAAGGCCAAACGGAACTGGTGAGGCCGGTATGAGTGATTGTAGAATAATTAAAGTCAAAGCGTACCTTAAAAATGATTCCGCGTCTATAAGGCATTTGTTGTGCCCTTACAGCCAACCTCAACGGTTGTGTAGATTAGGTCACTGGACCGCCAACCACAAGATGGTAGGCTGAAATAACGCCTGGGGCAGGATTGCATGTGATTAAAAAAAAAAAACTGCACTCATAATCGAGACGGCCCGAAGTCATAGTAACCAAACTGGTACATACAAAATATAGTTTCAAGTTTCCTTAGAAACAATAAACCTTTTATTGAACATTGCTATTAAACTCTCTAAATATTCACCTGATGAAGAAGGTCTCCAGTTCTGAACTCATCAAAATACGATGGCGCCGCAGCTGACGCCCTCACTGCTTCCCACAACTGGTAATTGTTGGATCCAATATACTGCGACTGAACTTTATACGGCAATGAGTAACTTCGAAATACATGGGCCATCACTTGAGACTGATTCACAACGGTTGACACTGCTGCTAACTGAAAAAAAAAAAAAAAAAAGAACGTTAGGCATGCACATAATACTATACATCTAAAGGGATGAAAATAAGAAATATTTAAACGTTGTACTAAGAGATCACATAAAAGTGACAGAAAAAATTACTCCTTTGAGAGACAAGTTTTTTTTTATTAAGTAATTTCTTGGCTGAATACTCCATGTAGAGCCTCGCCCTATAGGCAGTTTTAGTTCAGAGGGCGTAAGAGATCGCTACAACGACTTCCCCAGTCGGCATCATAATGTTGAGCCAGCAATGAAATTAGGAGCACTCACCGGGGATCAACCGCAGGACCGCTCACACAAAAGAAGAGATAATCACATGGCTAAGCAGAACCTCGCTTTCAGTTTTACAAGTAGTTTATTTTCCTATTTGGATGTAATTAAAAGTAACTTTTAAGCGCGTAAATGTGGTTTAATTTAAATAGCTCTTACAGATTAACCGTAATGAGTTCTCCGCTCCTGCCCTGTCAGACACTATCGAGGACAATTAGGAGATTAGTGAGTTATAATTACTACATCTAATTTACAGAATGAAAATATTGGGTTGAACAAATATTTTAGAAACAGTCATTTTGCGCGATAATCTAATGACAAGACAAAGAGGGTCAACATAACGTTGTTAATATAATAACATTTCACCAGAAGCTGACCACACGTAAGCCACTGTTTTGGTAAATATTGTTCTGCCTTGACCTGCAAACTTACCCAATTAAAATGAACACCTTAGTAGCTCAGTAACGACTTTATCTAGTAACCATATGTTTCTTCGACCAAGAAGGTACCTTCAGAAAATGCCACAACCACTTACTTTCTTTCATTACAGGGAAACAAGGAATAAAGTTTTACCTTGTTAGCAAAAACGTCACAAATACCACACACACAATGAAACTGAAGAAAGTACAGACGAAATCGGAAGTACGGGATAACTGCTTGGATTATTCGATACTCCAGACAGTTACAAACAAAAAATCAACACTGCAACTTACTAAAATTAGAACTTGGCCATAAATAGCGAATCTATTCTTCATAGTCCCAGTAACGACCAGTTAGTACCTGAATTATGTTTTTTTTTTTTTTGTTTTTTTCTGGACTGACGAAGTTTGAAGGCTGTATTACTTGTACATCGTTGTAAAGCACGAGAAATATAACTGGTACTGTGAAATATGGAAATGCAATGATTACCTGAAACCTACCGCGATTACTAGAATTCACCGATTTGTGTTTGTGCATGTCGAAAATAAGATCTATGTAAGAATTTCTCACCGGTGAGTACCGTTAATCGAAAAATCCACGGTTCTGACTACGAACATAGACTAAGTAATAAGATCAACTTATCCCGCCTGCATATTTTCGTCTGCGCTAAGGAGCACGTAATTTTAAAGCCTGCCGCTAGATGACTCTGGCGACTACTTTAAGTCCTTTCCAGTAGTAGGCACCAGACACCAAACGGCAGCCTTGAAAAGCACGTGTTCTTACGCAAAAACAAGTTGATTTTAGCGCAGACGAACATAGGTAAGCGGTATAAGTCTATATTATTATTTAGTCTATGCTACTAGTAATTGTGATGTCACACCTATGTATGCTGGGAAGAAAGGAAGTGCATTTAACGTGCAGCTAACTGCTTAGCGGAGCTGTCCTGGCGTCATACTGAAGCCGTGGCTTGCGTCGTGTAAACACTGTGCAGCAATAGCTTAGACCAGCGTCTCTCAACCTTTTTAAATTCAAGGACCACTAAGTTATGTCTGAAACAATTCTACGAACCACCACGTTGTGTAGACCCAATTTAAAAAAAGAAAAAGGAACTGTATGGCTTTTACTGACATTTGGGCATAACTACGCGAATTTTAACATAATATTGTATTTAATATTTATTTAATCTGAACAACTTTCAATGAACGTGGAGAAAGATGGTTTACGTTCTTACCGTTGTGGCAGCAATCCTTCCCAATGGTTATGGCAATGATGAGTACAACGTAAAACACGATCGATTTCGCGGTAAAAACTATCTGCATCATCAGGTAAAATGGAAGCTAAGGTTAGGAAAAAAGAACGAACGTGCTAATACCCCTACTGACCATCACATTCACATGTACAACAGGAGAATTCAGTATCAGGACTGTCCCAGCACCTAAAAAACACATCACAACATAAAAGCTACATAAATCCAAATCACATATGGAAAGAATACTTTATGAATGCACACAAATAAATAAATGACAGCCATATTCAATCCACTACTGGATTAGGCCTCTCCCCGAAGGGAGGAGTTGGTCTACTGCTCCCACGTTGACCAGAGGGGTTGGGAGAGGAGAGCCGAAGTTCTCACTGTGATCGTCAGTCTTTTATTCACAGCAGATCCCCAATTGTCCTCACGATGCTGGGTCAACACCGAAATTTTTGAGCCCCCATCGGGAATCGAACCCGGTACCGCTCGCACTGAAGTCGAGCGCGCTACCGACTAGGCTACGCAGGAGCTCATGAATGCACATATCTCTATATAAGCCAAACTTAAATTTGAATACAGAACAGGTAGATAAAATCTTATTCCCATTTAAAAGTAGAGATTTTAATAAACAAACTTTTTTTTTTCACATTCACACACAGAATAGCATCACTGTTAACCCACAACACACATTGGTACATGTAGGTAACACTCGGATGAGTGGTTCCACTTGCAACACTATTGACTCTGCCGATTGACTTCCGCCATCTTGGATGTTTACATTTTAGCACAGTACTTAAGGCTATCAGTGCGCTCGTTCTCCTTCCCTAACATTAGCTTCCACTGCACCTGATGATGCTGATAACTTTTACTGCGAAATTGATTGTGTTTTCCGTTGTACCAATCAGTGTCATAACCATTGGGAAGGATTGCTGCCACAGAGATAAGAACTTTTACTTACTTTTAAAATTTCAGGGTATTTGGTCTGAATATTTTTCATTGAAGTAGATAAAATTTGGTAAATTTTGTATTTTTGAGTCATTTTAATAACTAATTACTTCGGACCGTCACGACTCAATAAGCTGTTAAGTTTCTAAAATTCACAACCATCCATGCCAAAGCCAGGATTCAAACCCGGGACCTTCGAGTCGCTGGCTTGGCGCCTCAACCCACACGACTACCAGGTCGGCAATTAAATTACAATTACATTTCTTTTTTTAATCTGGCTGTAGATCACCTGGCCCATCTTCGCGCTCAACAGGATAAGAAACGCTTGCATAGACTATTGCTATAGGAAATTGTCACGAATCAAATGATCTCAATTACGCCAACAATCAGAGACACAGAGGCGTGATAACCAGTAACAGCGGTAGATTTCGGTAATCATCGCACTTCCAAATTTCACAATGCCATAATAATAATATTAAAAAAAAAAAACAATATTAACTTTAGTACAAACCTTCGGACATTGTGGATCTCTTGCAGTCCTTGTCAGCCGAATTTCACCGATGTATTGCTTAAGCAGCTTTTCCCACATGCTGGTGTCGTAATAGGAATGAGTCCATACTAAATTGCTTGTTCCCCAGAACCGACTTTGGGTAAATATTTTAGTGCTTATTTCTTTATACATAGAAGAACATTCCTCTAAACTTTTCTTATGTGGCCCTGCAAGAAAGAGATAAATATTAGGAAACATTCTTACCTATATATTGCATTTCGTTGAGGTCTGAAATATCAACTACCACTCAAAATGTGACTACCTCAATTCGTTCTAGCTGTCTCACACTCAAGTCACCGTGATCCAGGATTTCCGGTCGCTGATATTGGGTTTATGAATGACCTTTAGGTAGCTTTGACCCGGATACGGTAAGGGAAAAGGATGCGGGATGAAGTGGACCAGAACCTAATTTGAAGATATCATCCTGGTATTTGCCTAGTGTGACTCAGGAAAAACCTCGGTCACGATGGTTGACTGCTGGGATCGAAGCTAGACCTCCCGAAAGAGAGATCACGCTCTACCAACTAAGTTACGGGCGCTCGATCCGCTGATTTCGATTAAGCACTGGGTAATTATAAGACGACACAATCGTCGCAGTAAACTCGTTGCATCGCGTATGATTAAAAAAAAAACTTACCTAATTTTCTAACCTACGTCTGCGAATTTTATAATAAATGTTTCCAGTGCGAGTGAAAAAAAATAAATAAACTAACCTGACTTTCTTAACCTATGTTAGTGAAATTGGTGATCACTGATCAGTCTTTACATTGCGTGTAAAGAAAAAAATCTAACCTGACTTTTCTAACCTATGAAGCAGAGCATATTTTGAAAGCAGAAAGAAGAATATGTAATACCCCTTTAAAAAGTAAAAATAAAAAAAGTTGAATGGGCTGGGTTTCGAACCAGCGTCCACTAGCACACTGGTTTGATGCTTTCTCCACTAAGCCACGAAGGCAGTTGCTGCTCATGGCTTTCCGAGTGATATTTATGGCTTCAACAGTTGGATAACAAAGTGCACTGTATATCCTAATAGAGAGGTTACTGTTAACCCGTTGACGATGCTCTTTAATTGTAAGGGAGAAAGTTTAATGTGAACGAGTTACCTGATCATTAGTGATCAAGATAGGTGGAAACTTACATGACAACGTGTCCCAGTAATTTAGATTCGAAGTATGCACCTTCTACTGACGTGTAATCAGTTCCATCAGTTCTGTGGAAACAACAATTAATACAGGTTCAACATTTCAAGTCCACCTAGATTCTTCTTCAGGAAGCATACATAAAAGATAATAGGAAACAGAAAGGAGGAATATGTACAGAAAAAATAGTACAAATGTATCTTTGTAACCACTTTAAAACTCATTTGTTTCTCAAACTGTTACATACATACGTTCATACTATCTTCTTTATTAGGGTTGCCACGTGTCCAGTTATTTTAAACTGAGAAATCTGTACCTGAGAGCTAGAACCGCGTCAGTCACAAGATAAAGATAAAATGAATTTTATGGGTGGTAACAGCCCTATGGCTTACGCCCGTCCCGACACGGGAAAGACCCTTATCTGGGTCATGTTAGAACTTAGCTGTTTATTAAAATAATAAAAAAGAATATATAAAAGATGAAGATGTAAAAGGTCTTCACACTCAACCTACTGGTGTAAATGGCCAGTATAACGAGGAAGCCTGTAAATGGGTCTTCACAAGATAAAACAAGAATACACCATAAAACTTAACAGCTAAGGAGAATAATCATATAAAATAAACGGAAATCATAAAACTCTGCAAAACAAGTAAAAATATTACCGTTTAAGTTTATATCTCGGTTTCCCTTTCCTTCCCACGAGATTAAAATCCAGATCCATCAGGTGGTCCTCAACCATGTCGGAGGACAAAGATGAACTTGGTTGATGGATACTATGTGCAGACTCTTCCTGAGCTAACTGTGCAGCCAAAACCGTCAAAGTCTTAATGCTTGTAGCGAGAGGCGAAGTTCGAGCTAATTTGGAGACTTTGTAGGGACTAAAAGTAGTCTTAACCCGTGGAGTTCTAGAATTCTGCACAGGTGTTTTTGGTCCCTGACTCTGTGTCGGCATATTGCGAGAAGTCTCTGATCCTTTGGGAGGCGTCCGAGGGTCTACATGCACATCAGACTCGGTTTGAGTTGATAC
>JAGDQP010061328.1:0-12060 GCA_022664845.1 Lepisma saccharinum
TATACGGCACCAGTACAGTAGTTCATGGCACATCCCTAGATCTCAATATAAAGAAAAAGTCGCTCCCCAAAGGGAACTATACATTATTTCGCTACACATGCAGCTATGGCGTCAAGTTTCTGAAATTTACATCTCTGAGAAGCATCTACTCAAAAGGAAAGTTAAAGAATAAACTAAAGAAGTAGCTGTATTCTTTAGAAATACTGCAGGAATAGAATAATTACCGGAGGCTTTGTGGTGTGAAAGGAATATTAGCAAGCTGTAAACTTCATATGTATTTGTACTGATGGTTGTCAAAGACCCATTTTCTATAGATCTAACATCTGAAAGGATAGTACTATTTACCTGTTGACAACTGTTAGCATTGCAAAGCTCACCGAATAAATGTATTCTATCAGACCCACTAGCAGTTAAATGATTGCATTTCATTTCTACTGGGTCCTGTTTAATACTTGTTTTCTCCTTAATTAGTGACCATAATCTTTTAGAATTGCTAAGAATATTGCTAATTACACCTCGTATGTGTTCGTTACATGTTGTTCGTAAAAGATTTTCAGTTGAGTTCCTGGGTAATCTAAAGTTGTGATGCATATATTCATTTAGAAATGTTTGCCACATTTCTCAACCTCGTTTATTATTGTAAAGGGTAGACTTAATTTCATGATCAAACCAGCAAGAATAGTTAGAAGGATGACGTTTTATGAGGAACATAGTCTCGTCTGACCAGGGCTCGAAATTAGAGTTGGTCCACTGGCAGACGACCAGTAAAAATTTCCAAGGTCCAGTAATTACAAAATGTCAGTGGGCCTGTGGGCCAGTGCTTTCTAAAGTTCCAAGATAATAATAAATATACCTTTAGGCGGTATTTAACTTTATATCGAAGTACTTTCTTTCTGTTTTCAAAAACAAAAATCGTGAACTCGCAGAATCTTAGGAACTAACACAGCAGCTGATCAATACCTCTGCCACAAGTGCCGAAGACAGGAAACATAACTCGTATGCAACGCGGATACTTCGTCTTATCACTGAATCCATAATGTGTAAATATGACGTTGCTCCGGCAGTATCCTTCTTTATAAACAAAGGAGAAAGAGCCAGAGGCCCCAATATGTCTCCCTACGGCCCCAGACTCCCAGCAGATTCTTCCGAAGATACGCGTATTTAGTGCAATAGAAACAAAGTATGACATCAGGCATTCCTTTATTAAGCATGATCTTGTTTGCTTTGACATAGAATTTTTACAGGGCTACAATTATTATTTCGTATTTGAATCTTATATAGACCTGTAGCCTAAATAAATATAATAAAGTGCACTAAAAAATTACGTTGATTATAATTATTTACTGTTCTGAAAAAGGGCCAGTAAGATTTTTGTAGGGCCGTGAAGAAAAAAAATCACTAGCCCTGTGGGCCAGTGCTACCAAAAGTTAATTTCGAGCCCTGAGTATGACAGCAAGTAAAAAATCAGTCAATGTATCAGTGATCATCCGAATGTCATCAGATAAAAAGGAACTTCACTTCAAGGTCTAACACGTGACGAAAATCAGACCAATTTGTTTTCCTCCTTAGAAGTATAAAATCTGTCAAAATATAATATCAGAACAAAATAACATAATATTAAGCGATTCGTTATATTCCTAGAGAGTATGTGAGTATATTCCTAGAGAGAGTAACATTACGAGTGGTGAAAGTTGAAAACACATAATTTAAATTGTTCATTTTTTTCTAGTATTAAACATATTAGGTTGCCTGAGACCAAGGATAAAATAATCTATGAACCAAGAACTGTGATTATTTTGGAACACCATCTTTGCAGTCAACCCAATCAATGACAACATTAAAGTCCACCCCAAAGTATTACCTCACCATGTGACATAGCAGTTTCAAGTGAATCCTGACATTCCAATAAAAGTTCGATTGGACTATTCCTGTGAGGTTGGTAGAAACAAGCAATCGGCATTATAAAATTTGTTGTAAATTTGACCTCAACCCATGTAAGTTCCCAGTTTCTATTTAAATCATCTCTAATCTTACAGGGTCACGTATTATTAATTGCTATCAGAATACCACCTCCACGAGCGTAGCGATCGTTACGGAAAGTATTGGTCTTGGGTCCTAAAAGAACCTCATTGTCAAAAATACTCTCATTAAGCCACGCTTCGCTAAAATATGTCATCATGTAAATGAACAGAGCAATCACTGAATTTGCTTTTCAAGCTTAGGATGTTTCGTTAGTATTTGTAGTAAGAGGCCAATACAGTTACAATGATATATTTCTCTTAGCTTTTAGATGCTTTACGTTATGTTCCTCAATATCTCTTGACCGATCGGTCGTAACTCATTTGATAGAGAATTGGCTTCACATTCGGAAGGTCCAGGGTTCGAAACCAGCGACTGGTTATCCTGCTTGAGGATTCCCAAAGTTTTTCCTCACTTCACTCATAGTAGGCTAATGCCAAGATGGTAACTTCAAAATAGGTCCTGGCTCACCTTCATCGCACATACTCTCCCCTACCCTATCTTCCTCGGAGCCGCAGATAACTAAAGGTAAAAAGAAAATGACAATACAATTAAATTTGATTCAGTTAAAATAAAATCTCCACATGGCATCAAACACATCACGCGCAGCAGATCGCTCATCACAGGCATGTAAATGGGCATTTAATCGCTTTTCTACTATACTTACCAAACTTTAGTTGAAGAGACCAGAAAGTGGTTTGTAACATAATGCCATAATTGAATTCGACTTCGAAATTCGTAATGCCTAAAAATTTATTACAATTTAGATTACCTGCAATAGCTAGAAATTTTCCGACATTGTTGATTTTCTACTCTGGAATTACACTAATGATAAAATACGCATTGTAGCCGTGTTGGTTGGGGCGCTGGGCCCCATGAAATTGCGGGTTCGAATCCCGTCTAGAGCATGGATCTTTGTGGATTTTATACTGCATTGCACTCATATCATCGTGATGGACCGAAGTTTATAGTTACTACATAGCAAAGAATGGCGATGTTGATTCAACGCTTTGCGGTGTCTCAAGGCGACCACCACTTTCATGTATTAAATCAACACAACAAGCGGTGTTGATTTCGGTGATGTGACACAAAGGATGTGTTTTCAATGCTAAGGAAACGCAATGGAGGGTGTCATACAGGCATCATCACAGTATTGAATCAACATGAATCATCGAAATCAACACCGCTTGTTGTGTTCATGTAATACAAAGAAGTTCTGGTCGCCCTGGGACACCGAAAAGTGTTGAGTCAACACCACGATTTTCTACTGTGTAAAATGGCCCATATAAAATAAAGCTTAGCAAAGTTTTACGTATTTTGTGAAAATACATCTTAATCGTTGGAGTTATATATTTTTTTTAATTCCCTAGATAGCTGAAATTATAAAAATCACTAAACTGGGGCTTGTGGTAAAATTCTGATTCCGTGGAGAAAAGATAGAGTGCTGGAGGAGAGGCCAAATTTTTGACAAGAAATATTGCCTGCCTCTATAGAAACCCGATTTAGAATCTCAGGTTAATAATAGCATTTCTTGTGAGAATCAGAATCATACTAAATCGGAAGAGCGAACATTTTCTCTCTCTTTTTCGATAGGAAAGTGATTTCATCTAAAATTATTGATTTTCAGTCGAATAGAGTGCTTCTTAACGAAACGCTCTAGCTTTGGATAGTAAATGTGATCTTTACGGATGTGATTTGTACTTCAAATTTGAAAGGTTAAGTTCTCATCTTTAAGAGTGGTTCACAATACATCATGGGTACTAGTCAAGTGTGTTATCCGCCATTTGTTATCACGAAGGTTATCGAAAGACGAAACCCTACTGTGAAGTTGATCGCGTTTAGTTAAAAACTACAACAAAAGACCTGATACATTTTCTCAGTTAAAAGAACATACCAGAAAACGTCAGGATTAAGATATATAACAGAAATTGTTGATCATTGTTCTCAAGTGCCTGACGGGACGAAGAGATTCTTTCGAACGCGTTTTCAAGAAGTTGCCTCGATAGAAGAGGCGGTAGAGCGTTGGACCGCTGGTCGGGAGGTAGTAAGTTCAATTTCCTATAAAATCAGGCTTTTTTATCCTTTCCATTCAATAACATTATTTTTTCTTTCTACTTTTATATTCAAAAGATGAAAATGTCATCTCAAATGACGAAAATTCATCTAATAATGGCTGCATTCACATCGAAGAGAGCTACTATAAATTCTATCTTTCTTTTCGAACAGACATTTGTCATCTCTCCGAGGAAAATCCGCTGTTTCCGCTATTGTTAGATGAAATATTAGCTCAATTCGAGCGGGATTCCACTCCTCCGAATTTGGTGTGTTGCATTTGATTTAGACACAAACTACTATTCAATAAAGGGAATCATTAAACAATTTGAAATTCTTTATTGGTCTGCTTGTTTTCCCAACACATGTTCAAGTTTTGCATTTAGTTAGTTACACCGTAAAAAACAGTTTCTTAAAACTGAGAAAAAAATCTGTGCACCGAGATTTTTTTTAATGAGATATAAGCAGTCTCATTCAATTGAAAATGAGAGGAAATGGATTTGTAAATAAGATCTTATTTCTAAACCGGTATGTTTTCATTTTCAACTAAATGAGAATGCTGATATCTCATTTCTAAGAAAATTATTTCTCGATGCAAAGATAAGCACTTTTTTTTTTCAATTTTAAGAAACAATTTTCTTTACTGCGTTTTAATGTCAATTTCAAAAGTTATTCTTGCATGTTAAGTATATTATTTTATTCTCTGAAACACACAATCTTTACATCCTCTGACCTCATGTACGAAGCAGAGCTGAAACGTTGCCTGACCCGAATGGCTCTTTTGATCTGGTCGTGATCAGAGTGGCCTTACTGACCCGGTGACCCAGTCTTGGTCGGAGTGACCTGATTGATCCCGTTTTTCGGTCTTAACACAAATGACAGGACTGACTTTATGACCCGGCAACCCGATTATCGAATACTAACTAATGTCTCAGACCACACGACTACCTCAATCGGTTGTTATTTTCACAATCCTGGCGTTAATTTTGTTCTTTCCGGGGCATATGACTATTTTCATATGTTATTACTATTGTTAGGAACTCTTTACTGTAGAATTTTTCGTACTATGAGGAAAAACCCTCTGTTACGCCCCCCCCCCCCCCCCCCTGAAAAAATACTGTTGAAACGCAACAGTTTTAGGAAATAATAAAACCTCTACAATACCTTCCGGGTTGACGGTATCTGGCTCGAAATCGGGTCACCGGGTAAGACCGGATCCCAAGCATATTCCCGGTTAAAAACATCAACCGCTGACTAGTTTCAGCTGTGGTAGGAAGTAAGTTCGACATTCATGCGCCTTAATGCCCACAAAAGAGATGAATTCAAGACGCATAACATGATTCTCAAAGATGTTTTAAATTGATGGATTGACTCAAATAATGCCAATATCTGCATAAGTTACTAAATTATTTTTCTCTATTTTGTAAAAACAACCATTCCCCCAGGATATTTAAGTAAGAAAAGAAGACATATTATTGTTCTTTGTTTGACAAGAAGTAGAATTGTCGTTTTCCGATTACACATTAGCGAGCCTCGCAAAACATTGATTTATTAAATTCCAAAACAAATCGACAGTAACTGTGATGTTGATATGCAAATTACAACTTCTTTCTTCTTAATTAAATTTGATGGGCAAATAATCACAGTTAATACCAAATTTACGAAAATTTTATTTGTTTTGTGCCTGATGAACAATATTTTAATGTACATTTTGCATTGTATACATCCTAGAAATGACAAAGTAAACGGCATATTTTATTTTTATTTCACTTACAAATAAGAGGTGTAGCTGTCAATGAAAGTTCCAGAGATTCCACCAGATGCCCTAATGAGAAGTATCACCCCCAAATTCTAGAACACACTCCAATTTTATATTAATTTTACTGTTGAAAATCGATAAGACTCTACAAAACTCTACTTAAACACTGCTAAACCCCAAGGTTGGCTTTACATCCCAAACTGGAAATCTTGTCAGTATCTCTAGAATGTTCCCATCTATTAGAAAAGAGTAGCAAAAAATTCCTTGAATACCATACTTCCTGTTTTCAATTTCTTTCTTTTTTTTTAATGAGAAAATTTGTTTTATGCTATCCTTTTATGTGCGTTCAATATCACTTGCTATGGTAGCATGGCAAATTAAAAAAAAAATACAATACAGGGTCTTCACAAAATAATGGCGTGGTTTCAAAATTCAATAAAAAGGACTCTTCTTCGGCGCTGTCACAGACGTGGTATACAGACGGGGATAACAACCTTCTCCCTTGACCACCTATTTCGCCAGGTCTTACGCCATGCGATTTCTCTCTTAAGGGATTTGTTAAAGACAACGTTTATGTACCATCAATGCCAACATCCATCCAGCAGCTTCTTGTTCGGATAAACGCATTCAGTGTAGGCCACCACAGTGGACATGCTATACAACTTCTGGAATGAGTTTGATTGCCGTGTGGATACCCAGGGAGCACACAATGAAAAATTGTAGATTTCTAGCTCACACATCAGAAACTTGGACAGTTCCCACTGTTAATGGTGTATGCTGATTGCTGAATCCAAATAAAGTAAGAAGTAAATTTTTATTTACTATTGAAATCACACCATTCTTTTGTGAAGACCCTGTATAAATGCAAGGAAGAAGGTAATTTGAATCACAAAGGAGCATAAAATATATTCCTCAGACAAGATGTTTAAGTTCATATATCTATAAATATATATTTTTCTATTCTGATGTATTTATTGTACACTGAGAAATATATTATTTAATATTAAATTATTGCTTACATTCCTTTATCCGATTCTGATGTATTTATTGTACACTAAGAAATACATTATTTGACATTACATTATTGCTTATATTCCGTTATCCAATTCTGATGTATTTATTGTACACTTAGAAATGCATTATTTCTCATATACAATTTGAAGAGGTTAGCTATAGTTGAGAAATTTGACAGCCTGGCGTATGACGTTTGACATTACAAACATTGAAATTTCTCAGCTAATATGAACAATCTCAAAATCTCAAGTACTTCATTTGAAAGACATTTATAAACATTATAGGGGCCGATTTTCACAATTTCATTCTTGCTTGTCATTTGAGTAGTATTTTAAAGATAATGAAAAAGCATAGGAAGTAGGTGCTGAGACCTCTTAGTCGCATAACTGATAGTAACCGAGAAAGTAATCTTAAATAATGTATTACCCAGTGCATCTTAGGATGCATTTGGTCATATCAATCAGTACAAATATTTTCGATTTAAACATTTCGTCTGAGGTAAGCCTGAGCCAAAGTTGATTAAAGGCCTTAAATATAGTTCAAATTCAATTTCATCAAATGGACAATTTTGGTGCGTATTATTTTTTGTGTGTGAGCCTCAAGCTTGTCACTCGCCTCCGGAAACAAAAAGTGTTTTAGACGTATTTAACAAGACTCTTTAACCAAGTTTTAGCTGTATAACTCATATTTTAATTTTCAGTAAGGAGTTTCGAATCACCCTGTATAACTGGATGTTATGAATGACATCTTTGATTAAAATATGAATTACAATTATGCATATTTGAAATACTAAATCCTGTTACCAGTTTGCTTATAATATTTATATTCAACTACAAAAACATGCTTAAAACATTACTGTTATCTAATCTTAACTAAATATGAAGTAAAAAAAAAATGAAGAACTTTCACTGGAAACCTCACGACTAATTTCAATATTCATTATCGGTATACTGTCACTTAATCCGCATGAAAAAGACGTTTTTGGTTTCTAAATTCAAATCTTCGCATTAAAAGAAAGAACGTTGGTAGTAAAACATTTTATATGTCATTCTTGTATTATCTGTAAACGTTCTCGTTTATATTATGAGCTAATTATGCTGATGCTATTTTCTAAATGATTATTTACAATTTTAATGACAAGTCTGTATGTTATGAGCCCTTTCGATTTCAAAAGCTTTTACATGTATGATAATAAGAGTTATATATAAAAGCTAATTGTATGTAACGGGAATAGAACATTCAGTGTGTTAGCTCAGTGTAGTAAAGATACCTGCTTCTTCATACGAAATGGGATCTCCTACGGTAAGATATTACAGGGAAAAGTGTAATGAATAGTGAACACTGTTCGGAAATAAGAGAAAAGCGCGTGGCGATGCACTCAAGTTTAGAAAGCTTTAAGATACAAAAAAGCGGTGTGTTAAAATTTGTTGTTATTTTTTCTCTCTGACGAGGGAATTAGATCTTAAGTGATTGAAGCTGTGCCTACCCCACTTCGTTTTAGTCGTACTTGCTGAGAAATCCAGGACCCACATGGCTTGTTTGTGTTCAACGTTCTAAATAAGCTGGCGATCTTCTAAGAAAGTGAACTATTGCTTTGATTGTTAATGTGGGCTCCGAACCACTGTGTGCAATGAACTCGTACCGGGTTTGAATCTGCGAGAATGTACAGAAAAAGCAAGTGAGCTAGGCCTTCATTCAATTGGAAGTAACGAAATGTGGTATAGTAAAATTGTAGTGAAAGTCTTATTTTGTGTTCAGCTTATAGTGCGATACAGCACGCTAAAGCTGTTTTCTTTCTTTATTGGGATCTTTAGGATGTATCCAACATTAAGAATATGATTTAGCGAAACTTTATCCGCGAAATATTGATAAGTTATTACATTTGAGATTTAAGAGGTTGTCTTGTCTAGCGCTGAGAAATATTCCACTTTCTTCCGATCATTATTAGCGACCAATTTTTATTTACACAAAACGTTGCTCTCTAACGGTTTCTAAAACTTTGTGTTTCTCGGACATTTTTAAGTAACAAATGGCTTCGTGTATCTCAACCTATAAGATGTGGAGTTTGCAAAACCTACAGACACCCATACTCCAACCTTTGCTCGAATCTTGAACCTTGGGGATGCTGGCCTAACTAGACTACACGACAATCGCCGTCGTTTCTCTGATGATTTCCCAGAAGCAGACTCAAGAAAAGTGTGTGTAAACAGTAACAAACGTAGATTGGATAACAAAATTATAGTAAATCTTAAAGACTGTCTGCATCAACGAATTATTACGTGCCAATAACTCAAATTATGCGCAAGTTTTTCTACAATTTTTAAGAGGGAGAGATACTTGGCTACAGCGGGGGACCTGCAAAATAAGCGTCTATTTTAACATGGATTTTCACTCATTTCTACGAATATCCTTCGAAAATATGACTCATTAGCCCCTTCAACATATTTCATGGTACTATTAAGGTACCTTGGGAGCTATTTTCTGTTCAGAAATAAGGAAAAACATAACCGAAATTTCCATAAGAAAGTTGTTCTTTGGTTATTAAAATATCCTTCATTTCTAAGAAAAATACGTCACGGAGCCTTCACTTATTTACCCTTACGATGCAACGTATTATGTTTAAGGGACTATTGAGTCATTTTTTTTAAAGAACCTGATGAAACCATGATATTTCGAGAAATGTGTGAAATCCATGTTAAATTGGACACTTATTTTGTAGGCTCCGTTGCCAAGTTCTTATCCCTCTTAACGTTTGAATTGCGACTACCTCAGAGCTTCCATTATATAGATACTTGTCTGTCTCCCTGTCTCTGTCTATATCTCTGTTTGTCACTCTGTCTGACTTTCCCACACACATACAAAGGGCTCAAAAGTTGTATTGGTTAGTAGTTCTGATATGTTATTTTGGTAAGCGCTCAGTGGTTCAGAGAAAGAGCACTCACCTCTGGTGCATGTGGTTCCCAGTTCGATCCCGGATCGTGCCATGTGGACATTGTGGTGGACAAACACCGTGTGCGTGGGTTTTCTCGGTGTTTCCTCCCATTGTCTGCATTCCACCAATTCTCCCATCATCATCCATTCTACCTGAGCCAAAAGTTGCCTAAAGGTCTTAAATAAAATTCAGATTAAGTTTATTAGTTTCGGAGTTTTGTTCTTTATAAAAATTAAACATTGGCATCAACTTCAAAGTTTTCTTTTGTTTGATTATTATCTCTAGTAGGAACAATTTTTGGTAATGACCTGTTAACACTATTACATTATTTTAATTTTCGTTACTGTAATGTTCGAATTAGTTATGGTTGGTTTTAATTTAATCTCACGTTATGGTAATTCAATATCAAAACGTAACGTGAAAGTTATAAACAAGTATTTTGAAATAGATGAGACATCAGAGTGAATTTTGCTTAAAATCTGGCTGACAACTTGTCTATATTTCCAGGTCTTGTTGCAGTGCTTTTAATTCTAGCTTTGGACATTGCAAATTAAGAATATTTTGTCTAACTTGGAAGTTGAATGTATTGTTATTAGTTATTATATTTGGAGACCTCAGCAAAAGAACGTACTTTGTCTACTTTTCTGATTTTACAGGAGAGTGTTTTAAAAGTTCACAATCAGCATTACGTATACCTGCACATCAAATAAGGATTTGCTTGTAGCAGACGGACAATACATATTCTCTTCATGCATGATAGTTTGTTAAAAAGGTCCTTCAAAGAGCAAACAGATGGCATTCTTATATCAATTAGACCCAAAATGGACGAAGTACGTTCTTTCTCTGTGGTCTTCATTTAGGATTTTACATATTTTAGTAGTTACAAAATTGATAGAATCCCCTATAGACCCTATGTCTTCATCTTATCGTTACTTTTGAAAATACTGTTTTAGTAATTCTAAAAGTTCCTCTTACTGAATGAATGTAGCTACATTTCTATAATTCCTATATTTAACATGATCTGGGTAGCAATTTTATCATCGTCTCTGAAATTGCATTTATTTTGCTTAATATGGAAAACAGAGGGAGCAATTCTAGTTATGAATAAATTATATCTTTTTTCGTGTTTAAAAGGCCTCCGTATGTGCTTGTGTGAGAGAGTTTTCATATGTTTAAAGATACTAGACAAATGACACCCAACAATAAAATTTTGGCAAATGGTCCAAATAATCCATGTGAATGTGCATTAAATGAACTCTCTGAGATGTTGACATTGTTTATTTGAGCTGAGAAATTTGAATTCCCATAAACGATGACGTCATACGCTTATACAATTACGGGAATTCGAATTTTTCAGCTAAAATAAACAATGCCAACATGTCAGATAGTTCATTTGATATGAATTCATATGTATTATTGGGACAGCTTTCCAAAATTTTATTATTGCTTGTCATTTGTCCAGTATCCAGTATGAAAGCTCACACATACGCATACTCGCACCGTAGGTAAGGTGGGCTCTTAACGTGACACAACTAAATGATGTAATATATTTTCAGTTTCTGAAATACAATAGAAGTTTTATTTTTCTCCATATATGAGACACTCGGGAGAACAAAATGGTAAGCGCCATAAGAAAATTTCCACACTATACTGAAAATAAAATACAATGATGTCTAAATCTTGAAACTTCGAGCGCAAACTTTTTGTTTTTCATGTATACATGCAGTTGTTGGATACAAAAAGCAAAAAGTTTGCGCTCAAAGTTACACAATTTATACATTATTGCATTTTATTTTCAATATACTGTGGAAATGTTCTTATGGCGCTTACCATTTTGTTTCCCCGAGCGACTGGACAGTGCATTAATATTTCACGATAAATAATGTTTACCTGTCACCAATACATTTCATCGTTATATTACATTAACAAGTAGACTCCACTGCCAACTATTTGGTAATTTAGAAATGATTTCTAAACCATTAAACTAAATCAATTTTTAAGTATTTCGAACATATTTCATAATTCTTATGTATATCCTGTAGTAATTTCTAAGAATACCAAACTACTAATGAATAAAAACAAAAAAAAATTAATTTTTTTAAAAAAAAAGAAAATTTCGATTAGTATTGTCATAAAGTACTATTCTGAATCATGCTTTACCAACATCTATATTTCTTTTTTAAAACTGTCAACACACTAAATTGTCTAACTACATATTTTGAAATAAATTTTAAAACACACTGTGCAAGTGATCATACACACATCAGCCCAGTCCCTACCATTT
>JAGDQP010061329.1:0-12060 GCA_022664845.1 Lepisma saccharinum
CGTCTAAGGTTTCTTTGCATAAAATATGCCAGTTTTGTGTCTCATATATTTCGGGTTATATATAAAAAATTACTTCTTACTTCTTTCTGTTCGTCACCTGTCACTTGTATCCCTTGGCTTCTGGAGTCAACACATAAGTCTTACTTATTCCAACCTTTATAAATCTATTCATTATAGTATGCTGGGACTTACTCCATATATCGAAAAGTCGGATTTCTATCTTGTTTTTGAAAACATAAGTCAAATCTCATATTACTCAAGACCTGCACACAAAATATCTGCTCAAATTTACTGTGATATTGTGCACATTTCTACAAAAGTATTATTGCAGTGAAAAGATAGAAATAATATACTAATCCACATCCTGTAGTGATATCATTTTCCTCTTCTCAACATCTTTTCCCGATCCAGTGGAACCAAAAGTACTTAATTTCACCGGAACAGGCAAATTAATTAAATAAATAAACGAAACGAAGGTAAATGGTGTACGCATCCTAGCAGAAGAACACGTCACTACTGTAACATGTGAACTGTAAATACAACATCAGAAACACGTTTTTCAGGTCGCCTCAGTGGCCTGGTGGTAAAGGCTTCTTGAAAGAAAGAACCCGAGTTCGAGTCCCGGCAAGGGTAACACTTTATTTTTTTAACATTGTTTATATTTACTATTAATAATTGTTTTCTTGCATTTTTCGTAGATTATCTTAAATTAGTGAACACACGAACGTGGAGGTTAGGTAAGGTTAGGTACAGTCACGTATCTTTACAAAATATTTTTTCATATTTTCATATTTACTATTAATAATTGCTTTGTTGCATTTTTCGTGGATTATCTTAAATTAGTAAACACACGAACGTGGAGGTTAAGTAAGGTTAGGTGTGGTCACGTATTTTTACACTCTTCGTTCTCATATACGTCACAGTTCTTGACGTTCGTACGTCACAGTTCTCGACTTCCGTTCAAAATTCCGACAGCGATAAGCTCGTGAGTATACCGTGTCATTCGCTGACAGTTGCTAGTTTAATTGCTGATTTAAGAACGCATTTGTTATGGTATTTATAGATAAGTGCTAAGCTTGTCAGATCCTCATTTATAAGGTAGTGGGCTCAATTCGCTAACTGGATTTCAAATTATTTTCTTCAAGGAATTAAGAACAGTAAGTGATGTTCGCGATTACTACTGAAACTCATTTATCCCGTAAAGGGAGAAACTCGCAAGACCGAGAGAGAAAAGGGCAGAGAGAGAGAGACCCATACTTTTTATTCATAAGCGTTAAAATATCATTCTTTTCCATGTCTTGGGCCATTTTTCTTTCCTCATTTTCTCCTTTTTTTCTCCCCCCCCTCTCTCTCTTTGTGTGTGTGTGTGTGAAGATTGCATAGTGACCATTGCTGCGTTATGTCCATATTATTATTTTCCTTTTCTTTGCATTAATTCCTATCTTTTAGTACTTAACGTTAATCGCATTTCTGTCAATCTCGTGTTCTCTAAGTGATGCTTACTTACTAATCACAGCGCTGCGAAATCAGTTGTTAAAAAATGTTTTTGTTTTAGTAGCTGATTTATATGTATTGTGACATGCTATTTACAATAATCACATCAATTTTCCTCCATCATGTAAGGTTTGTCTACAAAATGAAATTGAAAAAGGTCCGTAATTTTACTAGTACATCTGTAGTTTTGTATTTATTTTGGAACAAATTTAGTTTAATGTTTACATACAAATTATTTTTAAAAAATAGTTCTAATGTACTGACTACGACAAATAAACGAAGTGGAACCATTTTTGAGGAGCTTAAAACTAAAATAAGGTTCGACGGGGCTGGAACAAGTAGGCCGAAATAAGCCATAATCTCCTTATCAATGTGGCGTGGTAGTGACTAGGTGGGTGGGTATTACCTAGACTCGCTTTGCTAGGATGCACTTCTCTAACCACACCAATCACCGTCCAACCTAAGGAGTGCCAACTAGTAGATGGGGGCCACGGTGACTCAGTTGGTAGAACGTTCAACTTTGGGGTTAGGGGTCATCGGGTCATGCTCATGCCATGTGGGCTTTGTGGTGAACAAACACCGTGTGAGTGCTTTTTTTCGGGATCCTTCCGTTTTCTCCCACTTCCTTCATTCCACCTATTCATCTCATCAGCATCTATATGGCCTGAGCCATAGTTGCCTAAAGGCCTTAAATAAAATAAAATTCATTCCGAATAGTAGATATATACGCCACTGTTATAAATATACCTTAATTTACCTAACCTAACGCTTCCCAATCCTTTACCTTTGGTTTCGGGGCCTCAAGAACAGGTCCACATTGTATATTAGTCCAAGTCATTAAATTTAAATATATATATTTTTTAAAAAAATTGTAGGTAACCAATAAAGTACACTCTTTAAGAAAATAAAATTTGTATGTCATACATCACAATGTTTCGGACCTTTTCAATCGTTTCCTTCTGCTCCGAAACATCTTTTCCTACTCTTCCAGGAATGTACAGCATGAGGATCATGACGTTTCAAAAGCCAGCAACACTCTGCAAGCATGTGTTTGTTCCATTGTTTTTCATATTGTTTTTACATTACTTTGACTTCTTGATGAAATCTCTCGCCTTGTTCTTTACTGACGGCCCCAAGTTTTCCGGAAAGCAATCCAAGTGGGAGAACTTTAAAGCTAATTGAACAGCCTAAGCTTCTTAACTTTGCTAGTATGTTCACTACTTTCTTGAAACTTGTCGAAGCATCCTCTCCAACCTCGGTCATTGTAGCCTCAAATATTTCATCCTTCATAAGCTTTCTGATGTCCGGACCTAAAAAAAATGAATTCTTTAATTTCCGCGTACGACAAAGTTGGGAATTTCTTGCCTGGTATTGAAAACACATTCCATCTGTGTCCAGTGACTTGACATATTGTTTCATGAGGTCTAGTTTTATGTGGAGATTTGAAAGAAGAACTGACGGGTCTAACCAACAGTTTCGGACGACATGTTTCTGGCCAGGTCCTAAAACGCTTCTTCAAGACCATGTGTTCTTTATCCAATGTTGTGTCCTCGTTCTGCTATCCCATTAGCACACAAAATACGAGTACTTATTAGAACCATCGCTGTAACTTTAAAATCGCTGCACACACTTCATTCATAGTCACTGTAGGTTATTTAACAGAGAACTGAACTAATTTTCGTGGGATGCCTTCAAATGAACACTATGTTCAGCAGGGATAGACGAAACTTATTTCCGTTGAGGAGTAAAACTGCTTTGAGGTTTCTCTTTGAAATATCAATAAAACGTCTCCATTCCTTTGGATCGTGTTCAATGTTAAACAGCTTCATGAGTCCATAAATATCGTTGCAGTACACGAAGTTACCATTCTCAGTAAAGAATCCTAAAAATCTTTTTATCTGTTCCTGTCACGGTAATATGTTGTATTTGGGGCTAGCATTTTTTCTTTAGTTATGGATCCTAACAGTTCGGCTGCATCTTTTGTCAGATGTACGTCTCTGACAAAATCATTTACTTCACTTTGAGAAAGAGTTTGCGGTTGTGTACTTCTTGAAACGTACGTGAAGTCTTCATCCGGTGGCTCTCGTTCTTCTTTTTCGTCTTCTGACGAAACATCTCTAAGCACTTCTGGTGGAACTGGAACAGGTATACCTGGTCCATGAGGTACAGGGTGTATAGTAGATTGAACAATGGGGTACAAAGTTTCCTTCTTGTTTTTCAGATGGTAACCTTGCACGTTACAGGAACCGTCATCACTGTGATTCTGAGGTTCACGCCAAATCATTGGTATTCCAAATCGTAAAGAATGTTTTTTTTTCGACCACTGTCGAAGTTCTTCAATACAAACTAAGCACACTTTATGTGTATCCTACACCTTATCCTGATCCTCCAGTTTACCCCAAAGTACGAACGATAAACATTTAACAAAATTTGAAATGTTTCTTCGCTGCTTCTGCACTACGTAATTACACATATATAGCAAATGTGATCTGGTGAATTAAGACAGCCACGTGAAGCCACTTCCACACGTGAAAAATATTTATCATAGAAAGGTGTTAGTTGATCAGGGCAGAATGACTTGACTCAAATATGAATTTTCAAGCAATAGCAATGCAGTTCCTTTGTTGACAATCGATCCTTCACAACTCAACAATCAACAACCTGCCCCCAAAATTGATTCAAAGAGACATGGTTGCCACATAAAATTTGAAAAGGGAAATTTTGAAATATAAAACGGAACTTGCAAATAAAAAGGGAAATTGTAAATATCTCCCCCTTGCCCCTGGGTCATTCTATCCCAAATCGCTTAAATTTCAAGAATTTTCCAGGTCGACCATCTTAGATTAGAATTTTTTTTTCCCTCAAGTACTATGGTCCAAGTGAGGAAGAAAAGTAAAATATCTTCTTTGTATTATTTTCCATTCCAGAAATATAGGATGTCAGAGAAAGATCGAAAATGATGATATCTCCTATTCGCGACTGTCCTTTAAAACCACAGAGTTCCATAAATAAATGTATAATTTCTATTATTATTATCCAAATAATGACGTGAAAGTTTTACAGGATTACCTCAAAGACATACAGCATTTTTCTACATTTTTAGAAGAAGTACGTATTATGTTGCCAGGTTTTATTACAGGGTTTGTAAAAGACACGAAAAATTAAAAAAATATTGTATCGCTTGTTGATGAAACATTAATTAGTTTAACGATGTTCGCAATTAATGACAGTAAGAAACATTTTCCCTGTTACATGAGAGTATAGTAGAGATTCAATGAGAAAAGTTTCAACTTTGTTCCAATATCTCTTCATTTAAAAATTATATCTTTAAAATATTTGAAAATGTTGTGCATAATAATCCATAGTAGAACAACAATTAGTTTAGTGATGATGATAAACAATAAAAATACGAAAACATTGTTGCTATGACATGAAGTAAGGGTAGAGATTCACTGCTAAAAAAATTGATTCTTGGAAGGATTCTTAGTACAATTTCCAACTTACAGGTTTCGAGACCAAGTGCATCCAGAGTTACAGCGCTACAAAGTTGGCATGGTTTGTCCTTAAATGTTACCGCGACCTATACGTTACGGAGACACACTTATTTGAATTTTATTTTTTAAGTCATACTTTATAAACTATAAAAGACAAGGTTAGATGTTTCTTATGTAAAATTCATCACAGAATCCAAATTTGATAACAAAATTGTGGTTGAGCCAGTAGTGTTTGAGATATTGCTTTATGATTGCGAGGAAAACAGTTTATGAAATGGTGTTCACCTTGCGATATAATACCGTGAAAATCTCAGAAGAAAGACCAGATACAGATATGATGAGACTTGCGCCATTTAAAAGAGAATTTTTTTTTATAGAATGATGTAATAATAACAGCGGGTTTGACCTTGAAAAATAATACCATGAATATCTCAGGAAGAACACCAGATGCAGCTATGGGACGTTCACATAGGAAAGAGCATAGAATGCCCTATATAGTGATATAATGAAAAGAGTGAAATATCAGTGTGAACCCATCTGCAAAGCATTTTGTTCTTATTTTAATATCAAGTAGTTATAATTAAAGTTTCGCTGTGTGGTCGGTTCAAGATGGTAAACGGTCAGTCGGACAAACATGAAACTTTATGTGAATGTGATTAACGACATATGGAAGAGAAATATTGAATAAAGAATTCCAATTAAAACTTTTCAATGTGTGTTTACACCTTTTAGATACTATACAAGCACTTTATTAACATATCATACATTTTACAAGTTATATTTACATTGTGGTGCGTGTACCAAACGACATTCAAGTTGCAAAATTTACTTAAAATATCGTCCGTCTATGTCCAGGACAGTTTAGAAGAATAGTGGGGATGCTGTGGTTCAGTGGTGAAGTTCTATCTCTGATTCGTGGCGTTCTTCTTTCAATCCCTGCTTGTGCCACGTGGGCTTTGTGGTGTACAAACTCCGTGTGCGTGAGTTTCATCGGCCTCCCACTTTCTTCATTCGAGTAACTCTTCCGTCATCCTGTATTTGGCCTGAGCCGAAGTTGCCTAAAGATATTACATAAAATTGAAGTTCAGATCCAAGCAGAACAGTTTGTAGCAGTGCTAAACAAAACATCTCCCTATATACCTGTGTTAGATACCACTGTTATGCCCATTTTCCGATCGCCACTTGTTTCGATGTTCACTTGAAAACACTTGTTTTTCAGGTATTCCTATAACTAGAAATTGCTATGGTTAAGATCAGGTGATCAAGTGGCCAGCCATTTGGTAATGATATACTTGCTGCTTCGTGAACATGTTATCCTCACTTTGGAGGACAGAGATAATATTGACAAAACTGCTTTCATGCTGGATTGGGAATCACCTCACATCAATTGTCAGGTGAACGGTTCCTCACAAATGCATGAGGTGCAAATCCAGTCCATATGATCTTGTTTCCAAATTCTTGTCTACCCCGATCTCCTGATCTCAACCGCAGAGATTTCTAGTTATGGGGACATTCGAAGAACAAGATTTATCAAGTGAACATCCAATCACATACCAATTTCAACAGGAGCTTCTCAAGAGGGGTATCTAGCAAAGAAGTGGGAATTCTTTGTGAAGTACTGCTGCATACTGTTTTATGATTGAATTTGAACTTCAATTTTATGTAACGTCTTTAGGCAACTTAGGCCCAGGCCAAATAGAGGATGACGGGAGAATTACTCGAATGAAGAAAGTGGGAGGGAAAGGCCGATGAACTCACGCACACGACATTTGCACACCACAAAGCCCACGTGGCGCAAGCAGGGATTGAAAGAAGAACGCCACGAATCAGAGATAGAACTCCACCACTGAACCACAGCATCCCCGATATTCTTCCAAACTGTCATGGACATAGGCGGACGAAATTTTAAGTAAATTTTATAACTTGAAAGACGTTTGGTATACGCACAAAACACCACAATATACATATAACTTGTAAAATGTATGATATGTTAATAAAGTGCTTGTATAGTGTCTAAAAAGTGTAAACACACATTGCAAGGTGTTAATTGGAATTCTTTATTCAATATTTTTCTAGCACATGTCGTTAATCACATCCACATAAAGTTTCATGTTTGTCCGATTGACCGTTTACCATCTAGAACCGACCAAACAGCGAAACTTTAATTATAACTACTTGATATTAAAACAAAAACAAAATGCTTTGCGGATGGAGTTCACACTGAGAGTCTACTGTTTTCATTATGTCAATGTATGCCCTGTTCAATGGTTCACGTCCCATATCTGCATCTGGTGTTCTTCCTGAAATATTCTGGAATTATTTTTCAAGGTCAACCTCATTATACACAAATATGTAAAACAAAAAAGACTTTGGAGATAAAGTTTCCACCGAGAACCCGCTGTTTTTATTACATCATTCTATAAAAAAAAATATTCTCATTCCAATGGTGCAAGTCTCATAATATCTGCATCTGGTCTTCCTGTTGAGATATTCACTGTATTATGTTGCAAGGTGAACACCATTTCAGAAACAGTTTTTTTCGCAATCATAAAACAATATATCAAAAACTACTGGCTCTACCACAACTTTGTTATCAAATTTGGATTCTATGAAGAATTTTACATAAGAAACATCTAACCTTGTCATTTACAGTTCATAAAGAATTACTTAAAAACTAACATTCAAATGGATGTGTCTCCGTAACGTATCGGTCGCGACAACATTTAAGGACAAAACATGCCAAATTTGTAACACTATAACTCCGGATACACGTGGTCTTGAAACCTGTATGTTTGAAATTGCACTAAGAATCCTTCCAAGAATCAATTTTTTTAGCAGTGAATCTCTACCCTTACTTCATGTCATAGCAACAATGTTTTCGTATATTTATTGTTCATCATTATCACTAAACTAATTGTTGTTCTACTATGGATTATTATGCACAACATTTTCAAATATTTTAAAGATATAATTTTTAAATGAAGAGATATTGAAACATAGTTGAAACTTTTCTCATTGAATCTCTACTGTACTCTCATGTAACAGGGAAAATGTTTATTACTGTCATTAATTGCCAACATCGTTAAACTAATTAATGTTTCATCAACAAGCGATACAATATTTTTTTTTAGTTTTTGGTGTCTTTTACAAACCCTGTAATAAAACATGGCAACATAATACTTCTTCTGAAATTGTAGGAAGAAACTGTATGTCCCTGAAGTAATCCTGTAAAAATTTCACGTCATTTGGCAATAATAATAGAAATTATACATCTATTTATGGAGCTCTGTAGTTTTAAAGGACAGTAGCGAATGGAAGATATAATGATTTTCGACCTTTCTTTAACACCCCATGTTTCTGGAATGGAAAGGAATACAAAAGAGATATTTTACTTTTCTTCCTCACTTGGACCATAGTACTTAAGGGAAAAAATCATTCGCATAGGAGATGGTCAACCTGGAAAATTCTTGCAATTTGGGCGATTTGAGTTAGAATGACCATATACAAAAGAAATAATTGCCGGTAAAAGTCTTACTTCATTTCAAATCAAAGCAGTTATAAAAGTTATCATTTTCTCATTTTCGGCCTATTCTAGAGCCATTTACTTTCAATCCAGACGTATTTTCATACAGAAAAATAGTAAGGGACAAAAAGTCGCATTTGTGGTAAAACCTGACGTGATACGTGTTTTTTTTACTGTTTTATCTGTTATCAGCATCAAAAAATCTATAAAAATAGTTAAAATTAATCAGACAATATTTTCATCGCAACACTGGAAATTATGTCTTGCTCCAAATGCAGGAATTTTGGCACTCCAAGTTTTGGAGCATATTTGTACTGTCATGTTGGTTGTCTAACTAGTAGACGTACAGTGAAACAATTTTCATGGAGGAAATAGCTTTTTTATTTTATATATCCAACCTCCATTTACTTTTGTAAGTGACTGTACATTTAAGTGATGAACGGTATCAGAACATCATCAATGAAGTGAATATCATAAAGTCCTTACAGAATAATCAACCTAGATACCTGTATTATAGACTACTGAAAAGTTACGATGTGATGGTTGTGCAACAAAAGAGCAAACTAATTTCTCCAGTGCAGGAAGTTCTTTGTTCCTGATAGTCAGATTTTCGACATTCTTAATGAGACACACAATTCTATTGGACATGGTGGTGGTGGTGATAGAATGTTAAAGGATTTGTCGGTAAAATACAGAAACATACTGGTCAGGACGTGGAGTTTTTCGTACAATTGTATGAGTATTCCCAGCAGAAGCAGAAGGGAGTAAAGATAAGTCTTGTAGTAAAACTTATTATATCATCTGAGTTTAATTCCAGAAGTCAACTTGATTTAATTAATTTCCAGTCACATCCAGGCAATGGTTTTAAGTTTGTGCTGATGTATCAAGACCATCTAAGAAAGTTTGTTATTTTGAAAGCTCTCAAAACCAAAAGAGCGGAAGAAGTGGCTTTTTATTTAATTGATATTTTCACTCTTCTCGGTGCACCACCTATTCTTCAGGCGGGCAATGGTAGAGAATTCGCAAACAGTACTGTGTACAATTTGAAAGACTACTGGTCTGAACTACAAATTATTCATGGAAAATCGCGATACAGTCAAAGCTAAGGCAGCGTTGAAAAGTCCAACCAAGACATAAAAACATGCTTATCACGTGGATACAAGAGCAAAGGACTTCCCACTGGAGTGAAGGTATACGATTGGTCCAACTATTGAAGATCAGTGCTTATCACGCAGGCATTAAGAGATCACCATGTGAAGTGGTCTATTTGGGTGTAAAGTGAAGATTGGACTTCATAGCTCATCTTTTCCTGCGAAGTAGTGAACACTTTCAACACTGAAGAAGGATTGGAAAGAATTCTGGATTCCATACAAGAAGGTAATCGCCCTCAAGTAAATAGTGTTCCAGATGAAGATCCGGTTGACAACACTTTCAGTCAACCTTCAACGTCTACATCCAACGATGTTCCACTGCTGCCACTTGCTATCTACTGTATTTGTTCAGAGGCTACCAGTGAAGCGCATAAGTGCCGAATGTGTGAACGAAATGTTCACATTACTTGTGGGACACTACAGTAGAAGGCCGGAGTATAGAAAGATGGCAACGCTGCCCAGACGGCTGATTGCGCGGGTATCATTGCGTGTACTTAAATAACTTTGTAGGAGGTACTTTCAAATCATCGTTGATATTTTTTATTTTAAAATGTTGTTCGAATGATGTTGTAGACTTAAGTACAAGAGAATCAACTGGGGGTACGTAATATATTTAAAAATATAAATAAGCTTTGATATTTATAATGACATGAGCTATGAAAGACGACCATGTGTTAGACCTATCATTTCTTTCAGATGTTGAAATATGTTTTCGGATATATTTTTGTTGTAAAGTTTGATTTGTAGAACTATGAGGAATGGAAATTAAATATACTATTTACGTAGATAGCTTTAATTTTACGAGGCTTATATGTCTGTAAATTTACGAGGCGCATTCATAGGAGTAACAAATGACTTTATACGCTTTCTACAACGGGAAGAATTAAATTTGCATGTTCTTTGTGTAAGAAATATTAAACTATTATGAGCAAAGAAGTTAACACTTAATTCTACAGTCTACAAGGAAATTTCCTATAATAGTGACTTTTGAAGTACGTCTCGTAAACTCCATCAGAAAGGGCTAACTGTGGACGTTCTTAATTTGTATTCCAAATTTTAGATGATCTCCATTTCTACTAGATGAATTCACCAAAGTAATGTTTGAGAAAGGTTCTTTTTACCTACGTAGCGTGATAAAAGATTTCAATGTTGTGTAAGTAATGTCTAAATAAGGTAACAAACACATTTCTAAAGAGTTGAGTTATTAACTATAAGAATAAGTAGGCGGACCAGAGATATCTGGAACCTTCTCGTACTTGCCTTGTTCCAGTTAATAAAACGAAATATCGTAGTCCGAATGTTACAAAATAGATGGAAATCCAGTGAGACTGCTCTATTGTTATAACTTCACGGTTCATATACTCAACTTTTTCACGCTTTTTCAAAATTTTCTATCTTCAGATTCAGTATGCTACGTTAATTGAACTAAGATTGCATTAGATATGAAATGGAGTGGAAGGGCCGTCAAGCGATTACAATGGAGCAGCTCCCACGATAAAACATGCGTAATAATTATGACATAAAATAGTAGATAGCATGAAAAGTGAGACTGTTAGTAGGTGTTTCCAAGATGTCATCAATTTGAGGAACTATTTCTTTCACGGCCTCTTTCGTTAGTGTGAACCATTTAAAGAAACCAACATGATTCCAATTTTTCAAAACAGTTTGGATGTCTTAGGATTGTTGGAATGCGTTTCGAATTTGAGTATTCTAAAAACATTTTATCACCCTCTTCGTACAAAGAGAATGAATCTGAAATCACAAGCACCAACATATTTCACAAAATGTTTTAAACTCAGCAGTTTGAATGCGATTTATTAGAACGCATTCATAAGTTCCCAGTGATAATTAACATAGTATACAAAGTACTATATCAGCCGGCAGGCTTCCCATGATGCTGCGTTGTCATATTACTGTCTGGTCTTCTACTGTAGGAAGCTCTGGACACTATTGGGGGAAGAAGGTTCTGGACAAGATGTAATGTGCCAAATTCGTGTAAAAATTGAGAATGCTAGAAGTTCCAGAAAAAAATCAAAGCAAAATTTAGAACATCAAGCCAAGAAAATGAAAGAAACATCCGATAGTAAATTTTCTGTGGTTGCTGAAGGCACTACTGTCAGAGTACCAGTACCAGAAGTCGACAAAGGTTGTGCAGATGTTTGGAAAATACTTGCAGTTGTTAGAAAAGTTACAGAAGATAACTACTACCAGTTAGCTACTGAAGAAAGTATACCGAAACAATGATATATGAGGTCACAATTTTCTGTATAAACAAAAACTATTGCATAGTGGGGAAGATCCTAGAGATAACGAAATTTCTCTTAGAGACTGTACAATACACTGGACCAGGTCAAGGATGTGTAAGAACAGATGTCAAAGTAAGAGATGTTTTGTGTTA
>JAGDQP010061330.1:0-12060 GCA_022664845.1 Lepisma saccharinum
GTACAACATCACTTTTTGATTATGAAAATGTTACCTAATGAGTTCAAAGACGCCATCTTGGATCCAAAATGGCAGACCTAAAAATCTCCACACCGTTTGAGCTAGAGATACGAAATTTAGCATAAAGGTGCATTATGACGAGTAGCTTAGGGAAATATCACAACATTTGGGAAAAGTCGCCATCTTGGATCCAAAATGACCGCCCAAAATCCCATTTTGCACACCGTTTGAGCTGGATAAATGAAATTTTACTTGAAGTTGTACTATCACAAGTAGGTCACGACAAAATAAAAAAACTTTCAAAAAGTCGTCAACTTGGATCTAAAATGGCCGCCCCAAAATCCAATTTCCAAATCATTGAAGGTAGAGAAACGAAATTTTTAATGAAGGTGTATGACCAAGAGTAGGTTACAATAAATGGGGCAAATCTTCCCTTTGGGGGCGCAGCCAACCGGGGAGGGTGAAGATGTACTCCGTGGTGGTGTAGTGCTGCAGGGAGATTTTGGTTAAGATAAAGGAGGCGCATCCTCTCAAAAGCATTGAAGTTGGAGGGCGAGCCCCGGCTCCCAGCGAAACTTCGAAATCTACCTCAGCCTGTAGGCCTACCGAAAGGGATTTTTACATGTAGAGCTGATCTAAAACTGAAAGTTTGGTTCCCTTTCGATTAAGGTTGAAGAGGGCCTTCCAGGGCATTGTTTCTCTCTTGTGTCTGGCTTCGTATATTGACTCCATTTCGGGCGCTTGAGTTCAATAAACTAGCTAGTGTTCATTGTCTATTGCATAATTCAATAAACTTTTGATATTTTTTTTCACTTCCAACCATTAATTATTTTAACAAGTTTTCAACAGGTTTTGCACACTTTTTTTTTCTTCACACAACGTAGTGCTGTGAAATAAACTGCTGTGAAATAAACTATACACGTCCTCTTGCTGACCAGAAAATAAATTTGCGCCCATGCTTTGAAAAAGAGTTTTATGGTTACAAAAATAAATTGCACCAGAGCGCATATTTTATTTTACTAAATTCTTAACAACAATATCAATAAGAAAAATACAAGTGTGTAGAACACAGTACTGTGCATCGTTTATAAAAAGAGAAAATCAAGAATTCGCAGTTGTTTATTATTTTTTTTTATATAACAAAAATCAAATTTGGACTACAATGTGTACAACAGAAAGTGGATTGAATCCTATGAATTGTACAATAATCTATGTGTAATGCAAGTTTTATGTTTTGCTCATGACCTGTTTTGAAAATTACAGGTCAAGAAAATAAAATTGGAAAATATTTACTTATTAAAATCAAATGTGGCCTTGTTTGAACGCAAGTTTTATATATAAACTCGTCTTATGAGACAAGTCATACGCATCCAATAACACAGCAAGATGTGAAATAAGAGGAATGTAGCTTGTCTAATTACACAAGTTTATACTTGTCCATACATATACAGAGACTGTATTCAAACACCCCATTTGATTAAATAATAAGGGTTTTAAATTTCATTTCGAGCCCGAAATATGTGCTCGGCTCATCATTTTATAGTGAAATTTCTTTTAGTCTTTTGTTTTTAACTTTTTGTGTTTGTGAGGGTAGTTTAGGATTATCTATTTTAGTATGTTCGTAGTCACGGTAATGATTATTTGGGGTCTTTGATTGTGTTGCGGTGTTAAAATATTTGTTGTTTACTGTGTTTTTAATCCCGTTGGGATTTGTGGGTAGTATATGATGAGTTGTTCAGAATTTTTTATTTATTATTTTTTTTTATTTAATTTCAGAGTTGGTGGACATAGTTGATGTTTAGGTTATAATTTTTGATTTGACGGCTTGTCTTATTCTTTAGTTTTGTTAAGTGTTTGAGTTATTATTTTGATAATTATGGCTAGAGAAAGCTTCTTGTTTTCTTCTTTTTTTAACGTCAGTTTTATTGGGTTAGTAATGGTGTTGCTTTTTCTGTTTCTACAGAAAAACAGAAACTCAAATTAAACATAGACCTTTGTAAGATTCATAAGAATCAGTGTAGTTTTTGCTGTACACAATTTGAACTTCCTTAAAAAATAAATGACTGCGAATCTTTTTCTTTTTCTTTTTGTAAACGATGCACAATACTGTATTCAATATACTTTTATTTTTATTGACATTATTGTCAAGAATTTGGTGGAAAAAATGCGCTCTGGTAAAATTCATTTTTGTACCCACAGCTCTTATTCGAAGTATGGGCGCAGATTTCTTTTCTGGTCAGCAACTGGACATATCTACTTGATTTCACTGCAGGTAAAATTAACCCTTGGATCAGGGTTACCAGATCATATTTTAGCAGTGAAGGACAGTAGTTAAAAATGGAGAACAATTGCGGATTTTTGCTACCAATGGAGGGCAACTAAGTTAAGATTGGTAGACTCTTAACTTTCATTTAAATTCCGATAAAGGAACACTGACAAACAGAGGAATTTCTTACTTTCAAATTTCAATTTTTAAAGGACCACTTACACAAAATTTTACATGTTTGTTCTATCTTCCTATCAAGTAATAAAATTTAATGAAAATGGAAAGTTACCAATGATGAACTATTTGGTTGATATTTTGGTAACGAACATTTTATTAAAATTAGGAATTTGGATGACAGAATTACGAATATGTTGAATTCGGAACTTTATAACCTGGTCAATAGAGAGTGGAGGACATTTCATAAAAAGGAGAGAGGACCACATGAAATATGAAGGCATTTCCTCCAAAAGGAGTACGTCTGGTAACCCAACTTTTAGTTGTTTTTTTTACGCAATAGGTGAAAGTACTGTGGTCCAAAACTTTTGTGCCTGAGTTTTGAATGCCACTTAAGCCCTTAGTCCTTCAGGAATAAATATGTTTTAAATACTTCTTGTACACAGTTTTGCATAAACTCTGGTTCAGTTACTTAGAGCCACTGGGTATAACAACGAACCGTTCTCTATTTCGGCTCCCATTAGCAATTTTAAAAATCTGTTCTTACAAGGTATACTTACAAATCTTGAGTGGGTGATTGCGTTAATTTAGTAGTAAAATAGTATCTAAGATGTCAACACTTGCAAAACGTTCTCGTCCTCCTTTCGGAGGACGTGCCCTCCTTTCCTTTCCTGTCCTCCTGTACTCCCTCCTTTTTAAATCTCTTGAAATATCCTCCATTATTTAGTGGCCTGTTTAAAAGGTTCCGAATTGGACATATTCGTACTTTTGTGGTTCAAATTCTTTTTTTTTTTTTTAAGGTTCGTTACCTAAATATCAAGCAAATGGTTCATGATTTAGTATCTACTTTCTATTTTCATTATATATTTTTACTTGATAGGAAGATACAATAAATAAAAAACTTTTTAAAGACATACATTTCTAAAACAATTTGTACTAAAAAGTAAAAAGAATAATTTTGTTCGTGTATGACTAATACTTAAAGCATGGGGCGCTCTCTCATATACAATCACTTTATAAATTCTTGAGTTGGTGCATAAAATGCTTTTATTTTTAGTCATGAATAAACAAAATTATGTCTTACTTTTTAGTACGAATCGCTTAAGAAAACTTTTTTTTTTAAATATTTTTTCGAGTTATTTCGGTGTTCGGATACTTTTTCTCAAGTTAGTGTTTTATGACTCAAATTCTAAAGTGTTCTGCAACCAGCCAAACGACAGATTGTTGCAGCCTTGTATTTATTTTAGGATAAGGAAGTTCATATTAAAAATATATACCTGCTTTTAAAATATATAAATATATAGAAATACATTAAAGTAGCAATGGAATATTGAATTGTGATCCGAAGTGCAAAACTTCATCATTGCATGACGTCGGGAAATGAGTTAAATTAACGTTGCAAGATTTCAGGACGCCACGAACCATTGTGAATTGAAAACAATCCCTTTCGGTAGGCCTACAGGCTGAGGTAGATCTCGAAGTTTTTTTTATTTAAAATAAAGTAAATCTCGCCTTATATGAGAACTATCGAGAAACTATTTATTGATTTGTAGATTATTCATCAAGAGCTGTTCAATGATACCCCAGAAGACGTATATAAGACGTTGTTTCGCTGGGAGTGCTGCCTCCAGATCCCCGTAGGGGGTTCGCCCCCAACTTCAGTGCTTTTGAGAGGATGCGCCTCTTTTATCTTAACCAAACCTCCCTGCAGCACTACACCACCACGGTGTCCATCTGCACCCTCCCAAAGAGGAGGCTTGCCCCATTTATTGTAACCTACTCTTGGTCATACACATTCAAAGAAAATTTCGTTTCTCTACCTTCAATGATTTGGAAATTGGGTTTTTGGGGCGGCCATTTTGGAGCCAAGTTGACGACTTTTTGAAAGTTTTCTTATATTGTCGTGACCTACTTGTGATGGTACACATTCAAGTAAAATTTCATTTATCCAGCTCAAATGGTGTTCAAAATGGGATTTTGGGCTGCCATTTTGAATCCAAGATGGCGACTTTTCCCAAATGTTGTAATACTTCCCTAAACTACTTGTCATATGCACCTTTATGCCAAATTTCGTATCTCTAGCTCAAACGATATGGAAAATAGATTTCTTGCTTCCGCCATTTTGGATTCAAGATGGCGTCTTTGAACTCATTAGGTAACATTTTCGCAATCAAACAGTAATGTTGTAACTTTATGCCAAATTTGATTTCAATAGCGGTTTAGGTTGTGTATTCTATACAACAATGGGTTCGGCGGCCATTTTGGATCCAAGATGGCGACCGATTTTGCTCATTAACGAACTTCTGAGCTATTATGCCTAGAAACAAGATATAAAAATTTGGTTCAAATATCTTCAAAATTATGGCCGCTAGCGTGTTAATATATATATATATATATATACTTTGATATCGTACCGATCTCAATACGTAGAATTTTCTTCGAAATCTACCTAAAAAAGAATGTAAAAAAAAAAATGTGTAACATGTCCTGTAAAACCTTAAATTTGCAAGTAGGAAATTCTTCTGCTCGTCAATGTTTGTTTATCGGATTCCAAATGAAAGGCAGCCATAGTAATCTACCAATCTTAGTTTACTTGTTGTTCATGGAAGAAAAAATTTCCACAGTTGTCCTTTATTTTTTGCTTCCCAGCAAGCCAAGCGACGTCAGTCCGACTTCGGCATTTGGTCGGCGAATGTGGGAGCCGACGTCGGGTTTTGAAAGGCCTTTTGGGCGTAGTTACGCCTCTGTACCAATCACGACGGCGACCCGGAAAATGACCCGACGACCAAACGCCACTTGTGGATCGGGTGGAACTTCCCCATTAACTTCCCAACTACTAGTTGGTCGAGCCACCGTCGGGGCCGGCATTTGCCTTGCTGGGTTTACTCTCCTCCACTGGTTAAAAAGAAAATGATCTGGTAACCTTGCTTGTAACGTGCAGTCAGAACATGACTGTTAATTGAGACTCGTTGCCATGGAAATGAAATTTATAACTAACATTGTACTATTGGTGAAACATTACTAGTAGTTACGTTGCTTCTATCGTCATACCATATTTAGTTGACATCGGTTCAACAGATTTTTTTTTAAACATTTATCTTTAATACCATGGAGACGGTTTTCGTCAAGAAATTTCTTGAATCAATCGTAGAATTTGATGTAGAATCCAAGGCCAATTGCTCCTGATCGCTGTCGTTTAAGAGCATAATTATTAAATGCAAAATAAAAAAGCAACACTTATTGTAGAATAAAAACATACCACATGTTGCTGAATCCGGAATTGTGAAGAACAGAGCACAAAGCACAACCAAGTGAAACAACATTCTGCAAGGCTGAGGATCTTCTGAGCTGTAATTTCCCGTTTGCAGATCAAATGCACAAGATTTAAATACTCAGGTAGGTTGTCAATGATTTATAACCTTGAAAGTGCAACAATACACATACCAGACCTGTAATTTTACTCACTTTGGTTTATTTTTTCCCTTTCTTTCTTGCAGTCGAGAGTGGTAGAGGTCGTTATTTGTTCTTTATAAGCGATCAGTCAACATGAAAAAGAAATCAAAGAGATATCTGTAATCAGAAAGATGTTTCATCTTGTCATGAATATCTCAATAATAGAATACTGGATTGATATATTCCTTTGTTGCTAAAGAAAGAGCAGCTGAACAATGTGTGTGTCATTGTTGGAACTGATATATAGGTTACGACATGTACATGAATGCTAAACAGTTGCTTCGCTGTTTATACAGTTGTGGACACGAGACACGTATGTTTAAGAAATGAATAAGGAAAGATCGCGGTTTTCCTTATCGTTTCCATTGCTAGGTTTTAATAGTACAAAACAGGAAATTGAAATATGTCAATTATTCTTTATTTTATTTTTATCTTCCCAGAAACTCCGCGTCCCAATGCAACGTTCGTCGGGATGCAGACTGTCTCGATTTTCACCGAGTTGAAACATAAAGACTATTTTATTAACTGATTGTTTTAATCGTGGAGGAATGAAATTACCGTTATTATTTCTATGGTACATGCAATTATGATTTCATCTTTCTTTCTATTCTTTAGTTCTTGAGTTAACAAAGGAGGTAAAGCAAATATTTGCAAACTACTTCCTACTCTTACGCACGTTCCTCAGTTCTTAAATACAGAAGATTTAGTACAAGATGGTGCAGGGTTTACAGATATTGTAAATGAAGAAACGGGATGTTTCAGATAGGGTGGTTCTTATCTTAAGGGTTAAAAACAAAAGTTGTAGTTTGGTATAGGGTACCTGCCTAAATTGTTCCAATATTGAAAAGAGTAATATTCCCAAAATTTTGCTCAATTTAAACAAACTTTAGAGGTCGCTACCAAAGTTTGAAATAATAAGCTCCCTTTAAAATAAGCATAATATAAGATATACCATATATTACACTACAATTCACAGTTGGTATTTCCGTTCTACAATGTCACAAGATGGATCAACACTTACACAGAAAAAGATTACCTGCTATTGGCAAGTCCTTAAGTTTGGATAGCTTTTCTATTGATTATTGAGGACCTGTAGAAAATATTGGTTATGTGTTTACTCTTGATATGCAGTTGATTGCATTACTCGATCGTGGCAACTTCACATTTTCCCGTACTGTTCATGCATTTGATGGACGTGATGCATTTGTTTGTGGCAATGTAGTTCGCATCAGAAGCCTAGAGTTAGAGTTTCACTTTGTGAACTTCGAGTCAAGACCCTGTATTGTCGAGAAACGAGTTCCGGTACCGAGCGAGCGTGGCTCAGTGGTAGAGCAGTAATTTTGCTTTCGGAAGGTCACGGGTTTAATCTCAGCGATCGACCATCATAAATTAGGTTTTACATGTTTTTTTTGTTGGCAAATGCCGGTATGGTACTTTAAAGTTAAGCCCTGGCCTTCAGTTTCCCTCGTCCGTTCCCCTCCCCTATCCTTGCCTGAGCCTTGTATATCTAAAGGCCATGAATGGAATTCAAATCAGTTCAATTCGAAAAACGAGTTAGTAGAACATAATCAGGAATATTTTTCCATGGATGCTATCCTGAGCAACTGTCACCCACTTTTCCACTTTTCTTCAGCTTCTGTCAGCAATCGAAGATATTTTCAAGAGCTGCAATTACCCGAGGACAAGTAGAGAGATCGGTAAATTTGGTATTTTTGGCCATTTTGGTAACTAATGACTAATGAGCCCGTCTGGGTTCCATACACACTAAAATCAAAAGAGCGGATTCCGCTCAAATCGAGGGGAAAAAGTGACCGCTCGTTTAGAGCGAATTTTCATCGGACCAAAGTGGTAGTCTATTTCAATGGAAACCTAGATATTGTATTTGTATAGATGAATTTCCATCTATTCAGAAACAATTAACATCTTGTGAACATGAAAACTACGCAATAAAATGTGCAAAAGTGCGAAAGGGAGCATTAATTCATATGTACCAAAAAGAAAAGTACTGTACTTGTGAATAGAAAATGAGTAAAATATAGCTAAACCTGGAGGAGATTTGAATCCGGTACCGTTCGATCAGCTATCCAACGCGTTAACCCCTCAACCAAGGGTCCAACTGCGAGAATGCGTCCTCGGAATTGTTTCTTTCGTCTCGTCAGGTACTTGATTACAACGTTGAAAGATTTCTTGTACGTACATACACTGTAAAAAATAAAACACTTTTTTTACACTTTTTTGAACACCTTTGAGCACTTTCTGGAAACGACTTTAGCTCACTTTCGAACACTTTTATAGTGTCCAAAAGTGAACTAAAGTGCTATGAAAGCGTCTCAAAGGTGTTCAAAAGTGCTTTAAGAGTGTACAAAAGTGTTCCTTTAATAGTGCTACAAAAGTGCTCAAAAGTACAACAAAAGTGCCTCAATTTTAATGTGCTCCTAAAGTGTGTTTTAGAAACTAGTTTCGACTACTTTCAGGACACTTTATTCACTTTCAAGCACTTTTGGAACAATTATATGCACTTTCTAGACACTTTCATACACAATATTTTGTGTGTTTTCTAGATATTACGTCAGCGCGTTTTTGGTCAATTTAGACCCCCTCCCCCTTAGTAAGTAACATTAAGTAGATATCCTATCCCTAATGCTAAGACGCCCAGCATAAATAATAAAAGCTTAAACCCCCGCCCCCGAATGCTGACGTAATATTTGAACGAGACCTGACATTAAAAAATGTACATGCTTCAAACACATATTTATAACTGTGGAACGTAGTATTAAAATTCGTTGTTTATTTCTTTTACTATAAATAACGAATTTTGATACTAAGCAGTACAATTAAATATCTGCAGCATGTACATTTTTTAATTGTTAGGAGTCGTTCAAATATTACGACAGCATTCGGGGCTGAGAGAGCACAAAGATTTACTTACTTTTGTTGGGCGTCTACGTATTAGGGATAGAGCATCTACTTAATGTTGCTTACTAAGGAAGGAAGGAGTCTAACTTGTCTAAAAATGCGCTGACGTAATATCTGCATGACACCTAATATATTTAGCTGTGACGCGTTTATCAATATTTGTTATATCCACTTTTTTTCTAAATAATTTGGCAAATGATAATAATAATAATGCTCTTTTTACCTATAGCTGAAAGGTTGTGAATTAAAACCTAATTTATCCCAGCAAAATTACCTGTTTTTTGGTAAATTTTATAAAAGTGGATATAAGGGATTTTGATACAACACGCTTCAACTTTAACTTCAACCTGGAATGCAGATAATAAATACAGTATATACTATAGGAATGGTTGACAAGAAATATATTGAAAAACACCACCACTTACCATATCATGCTGGGTACCTAAAAAAAATCCCTTTCGGTAGGCCTACAGGCTATATATATATATATATATACTCGCTTTGTTTCGCTTGGAGCGCTGCCCCCAGACCCCCGTAGGGGGTTCGCTCCCTACTTCAGTGCTTTTGAGAGTATGTGCTTCCTTTATCTTTACCAAAATCTCCCTGCAGCACTACACCACCATGTTATAAATCTGCACCCTCCCACGGGGGGGTGCGACCCTAAAGGGAAGGTTTGCTCCATTTATTGTAACCTACTCTTTGTCATACACCTTCAAAGAAAATTTCGTTTCTCTACCTTCAATAATTTGGAAATTGGGTTTTTGTGGCGGCCATTTTGGATCCAAGTTGACGACTTTTTAGTTTTCTTATATTGTCGTGACCTACTTGTGATGGTACACCTTCAAGTAAAATTTCATTTATCCAGCTCAAACGGTGTGCAAAATGGGATTCTGGGCGGCTATTTTGGATCCAAGATGGTGACTTTTCCCAAATGTTGTAATATTTCCCTAAACAACTCGTCATAATGCACCTTTATGCAAAATTTCGTACCTATAGCTCAAACGGTGTGGAAAATGGATGTTTAGGTCCACCAGTTTGGATCCAAGATGGCGTCTTTGGATACATCATGTTATATTTTAGTAACATAGAAGTGATAATGTACAGTGTTACCAAATTTGATATTTCTAGCTGCAGCCGTTTAGGCTGTGCACTCTAAACAACAATGGGTTCGGCGGCCATTTTGGATCCAAGATGGCGGCTTTTTCAACATTTCGTAATATTTTCTTGAACTACTAGTGACAGTACACCTTTATGCCAAATTTCGTATCTCTAGCTCAAACGATATGGAAAATAGATTTCTTACTGCTGCCATTTTGGATCCAAGATGGCGTCCCTGAATTCATTAGGTAACATTTTCGTAATCAAAAAGTGATGTTGTACCTTTATGCAAAATTTGATTTCAATAGTCCCAGCGGTTTAGGCTGTGTATTCTATACAACAATGGGTTCGGCGGCCATTTTGGATCCAAAATCGCCGCTAGCGTGTTTATATATATATATATATACTTTCATATCGTACTGATCTCAATAGGTAGATTTTTCTTCGAAATCTACCTAAAACCGCGGTTCGGTGTATCTTTTGACCTGAAATTTTCTTGTCTGAGTTCTGTTCTGGGCTGGATACTTCCACTGAATTCTTTCCGTATTTTCTTGTCCCAGATAAACGTCGGGATGGTATTCTTAATTGAGGAATGTGCGTACTAATTTTTAATTACCTTCCACGGTGGCGTGCTTTCTTCGAAGTTCGTCATGCATAGCCAGCTGGCTATAAATAAGACTTGACAACACCCTTAAAAAATTAGCATTCAGATTAATAAAAATACAAAATACAACCCCAAATATAAGAAAAGAAATACAATTTTATTTTCGTTTAATATTGATAGTAAATACACACGGTTGATTTAGTAAAAAAAAATGTTCTTTCTGTATTTTAAAGCATGATGTTTCACGATTATTTTAAAAATGAGTTTAGAAAGTCAACAGTCAAATAGCAAAAAAGAAAAAGAAATAACTACTTAACAGCCAGAAAAGATAAATGTTCACATAAAACACTTTAAACTCATGTAAATAACAACCCCAACCCAAAGAGAACACGAATCGGACTATTGTTTTGTTTTTACTATACGTAGACCTGGTACACTTGCTCTATGTTACACGTTCTTGATCTTTGGTACCACAACGAAGGTCAAGGTGCAGCATCTTTAATTTCCTTCTTCGACACACTCTGGAACAACAGATATTATGTATTTACTATAAAATAAAACACATTAATCACATGAATATAAAAGTGGTATCTTCTCTGAGGAAATTAACAAATTAAAAATCATGTATAGCAACCAAGCAGCCGATACTCAATAGATAGATCGTTAACTGTCTCAGCATTTGGAAGGTCTACGATACGAAACTGGCGCAGTTGCTGGCCATCCTAACCGGGCTTCTTTTAGGATTTCCCCCAGGTCGCATCAGGCAAATGCTGGGATAGTACCTTCAACACAGACCCTTGCCCGACGTCTTCCTGCATCCCCCTTCCCTATCCGGATCTGAGTCTGAGATACTTGAAGGCCATAATAATAATAACAAACAGTAAGATACCAGGGTGAGTCATATATTCGTTCCGTTGGGTAGCCCCGCCCACTCGATGCCGGAAAACCATGTGCAACGTGTAGAACAGGTGAAGATGGTGCTGGCAGAAAGCGTCACGTGTCTGTCTGATCACAGCGCTAACGGTGTGTGGGAGGAACTAGCTACGCTTTGAATACACAGTTGGCAGGACAATGGCTGAGGAGAAACTTGTGTCGTGTGCTTCTGCGCCATTACTGGAAAAAGGGGTTGAATGCAGCAGCAGCAGCCAAGGAAATTTGTGCCGTAGAAGGTGAGGGTACTGTCCACCCGTCCACAGCTAGAAAGTGGTTTCAACGTTTTCGGTCTGGTGACACCAGTCTCGATGACAAGTCCAAGAGTGGACGTCCTGTGACGACTGATATCGATGCCCTCCTAACGCTGTTGAAGGAAACCCAGGAACCAGTACCCGTCAGCTGGCAGATGAAGTCCAGACATCACACACCAGTGTCGTTCGTCATCTGCATCAACTTGGGTTTCGCTCTAGGCAACCGAGAATGGTTCCCCATGATTTGACTCCCGCTCAAGCTCAACAACGTGTGACCCTGTGTGAAGAAAGAACTGCTTCGAAACCCAACTGACGACAGGTTTTGGCGGCAGATCATCACGAATGATGAAAAGTGGATCTTTCTT
>JAGDQP010061332.1:1293-12059 GCA_022664845.1 Lepisma saccharinum
TATTTTCCTAACCTTTCATAAAGCCTAAGTAGGAGGATTTTAAAGCGGATTGCGGCATGGTCCAGAATAAGAATGGGTACTTCGTAAATCTAGAAAAGGAACCATCGTGATCATAATGTCGTTGAACTCGTCTTATTACCCACAACAACATGATATAGGTCGTGGAGAGTTTGTCGTTTTAGTTTCAGATATCGTTATGGACAGACAGACATAAGCGCTTTATGCAGGGTTGTAACGTAATGCGCCGTTAATCTTCGAGGGATGATAGTACATTAAAAAAAAAAACAAGGAAAGTCACCGGGGTAGAAATTGCGCTACGTTTCGGAGCTTCAGGCCGTCGAAAACGTGAGAAAATGGAAGTTAGAGCTTTACATTTCCAATATCATTAACGGAAGAGCTGATGCGACATGCTCTCGTCAGAAACTGTTACCCTGCTCTTCCAAATGCATATTCCAAAAATTGTACAATGGGGAAAGGCGGGCTGAATTACTAATTTTAGAGAATTTTCGACTTTTGACTCCAGTTTTGACATATTAAGAAATTGACTGTTAACACTTTTTTATTTGCGGCATCTTGTATGGCCAAAGAGCAGTTCCAAATTATGGGTACAAACTTGTGATTACTGACACCAAAAAAACCAGGGTCGAAATTCGCTTGTTTTTCGAGATGCAGGGGATTCCATTTGGAGTCCATAATCGACGTGTTACAATGACAGATAAAGTGCTTATTCTTATTTAAACTAAAATTACGTTTAGGGGATTTTATTTGTATAAATAGGGTAGATATTCGATGTTAAAATTTGACGTCATCGGATTGACAGTGTTTTCAACCTGGTACATATATATTTTTTATAGTACCACTGTGAGTGTACTGAATATTCGGTATTTCATACTTATGGAAAATGTATGCAAAATGTGAATGATATGCGAGATGAAATGTTCAAAATCAATTTTTTTAACGTTCAACTTCGTAGGCTTTTTGTTCATAATTGGCAACACTGCGTTCCGTGGTTCACATATAATGTTTGTCATCCCTAAGGAATATCAAATATTCAATAATCCGACAAAATGCCATTTTAACATAACTTTATACGTAGTTGGAAACACTTTCAACCTAATGGCAACGCAATTTAATTTCGTATATCGACCCTGTTGATACAGATTAATTCCCTAAAACGTAATGTGACTTTAATGTAGCTATTGTTTGTGATTTACTGTGAAATATTAATTTTACTTTACCACTAGCTGATGTATCCGCCCGTTGGTGCGGGGTGATTAAATTAAACACTTGGTGGGGGTGCGACTTATAATATTGTCATTGATTGTTCTTTGTTTTAAGGAACACTCTTGCCAAATTTCAAAATTCTCTAAGGTTAACAGTTTTCGAGTTCTCATTTTTTACTGCGTGAAAGGTTTTCTCCCCCTCCCTCGGGAGTAGTGTCGAATCAAAAAACTTAAGATAACCGTTGGTAGTTAATTGAAACAAAGAATTTCCGTGCGTTTCTAGCTCAAGCGGTTTCCGAATTGTACCCAAATATGAGATATAAAATGACCGGCACCTTCGTTGGTAACAGCTATGACATGAGGTTCTTACATAGATTACAGGAGAGATAAACAACTGGGAGAAGGCACAAAAGAGTGCAAGACTAACTTCGTCTGTTTTTGCAGGATAAAGACGTAATCGAAAACCAGGGTTCGTGAACAATACCTAGACTTACAAACAGCCCCATCTCCGAAAATCCAAACTGGAAACTGGATACATACCTTAACTTTAATAGATCGAACATGGACGCAATAAACTGACTGATATCATATTTCTTAAGAGAAAAAACAATATTTAACAAGTAACCCCAGTAGCACACATACGTTGAAAATACGTGGCTTAAACGTTAGTACCGAAACGATATTTTAACGTTGTAAATGTACCGAAATGTCCGCCTGTTGAACGGTTTTTTCGACGATGAATAATAGTTGAGAAGAAACAAGTTGAAATCAAGAAGCGGATGATGAAGAAACGGGTTCAGTTTGTCAAAACAGAGCATGATTGCTTTCTATTGGTATATACACATTTAATTCCATTTTTGTCCATTACTTTAATCATGATATGCAGTATTAATTTTCCAACAGTAAATAACCCCCACCGGCTGCTGTGGGGTTCGAAGCTGGAACGTTCTGCAGTCCAAATTGGTAGCTCGACGCGTAAGAATACTTCTTTGTTATGTTCATTTTAACACCTTGACCATCGCTGCACTATTAAATTTGTATTTCTCTATACGTGTAATATATCGCCTTAGAAAAACGCAAATAAAGCGAAATCTACGTCATAGTTGAAAACACTTCACATTAACGCCCTATTATCGAAATTAAATGTTCGTTGAAATATAGTTCTAAATTCAATCTGTTTTCAACATGCAAATGAGACTATGAAGAATGTATTTAATTTCATTGTATTTGCTTTTAATTATAATGTATAAGCTGTTAAATTAGAAATACACTTGTGAAACGAAATGCATAACATAGTATAAAAGAAAGTTGAAAACACGTAACATTAACGCCCTATCAACGAAATTCTGTCTTCGTTGAAATATAGTTTAAAATCCAATCTGTTTTCAACATTCACATGAGAACATAAAATTAAATTTGTGTCATTCAATTACTTTTTAATTATTTTTTTTTTGACATAACATTAGCAAGAAACACATTAAACAAAACCCTTATCATAGTAGAAAATAACACATTGAATACACGTTGTATTAACGTCTTATCAACGCAACGACGTCTTTGTTGAAATATGGTTTAAAAATAAACGTAATTTTTTCAACCGATAACGGTTAATCAACGAAATGATCCTAAAATCAACGTTGAAAATACATAGGTGTGCTACTGGGGAAACCACAATACTAGTTTGCAGAAACAGAATAATTAGCGCCATAGAAATTTAATAACCCCCACACCTACTCAGGAGAGACAAATGAAAATAAAACACTGTATAGAAAATAAAAACAGACAAAAGACCGGGAAAACAGTGACTGGTCAGTTTGAACCGGAAATCCGGATTCCACATCTAACTTTCGACTCCGCTACAGAGATTATCAGAAATAAAATACGCTTACGTGAAGGCCGATAAGAAAATATGTACCGGCCACCAGTTTAATCACACAGGTGGTAAAATTTCTGATCGTACCGTTGAAATTTTGGATGGTTTGCAACCTTAGTAATATGTAAAAGATGTTTATTATTTAATTATCCATTATCGAGAGTGATCTAATGAACAACTAAATTTCAGAAAATTATCTGTCGCAATAGTGCCGGTGAGACCTTGGAACCGGTCACTGGCCTAATAGAGAAAAAAAAACAACTAAAAATTCCGGCCAGACCGGTAGAATACCAGCCGGTTGGCAACCCTAGTTACATCTCACCCCCATTCCAGCCTTTTTGTGGGGTAACCTTTTAATGCCGTGTGTCCGTCAAATTTTGTTCGAATCCGTCAAGGGATGTGAAATTGTATAGCGTTCAAATAAGATTATAATAGTCCAAGTCTATTTTGGACCCAGAGTTCAACTTGAGTTATCTCGAAAATAACACGAGTTTCGACCCGTGCAGTGAAAGATAATTTTTGTCATGTTTCGATGCGCGTAATCATCTCACAAAGTTTGTCCTCAAAATTTGGAACCAATCTGTAAACACTATTTTTTCCAAACGGTTTCTCCTGATGTAGTTTCAAAAGTAAGTTTTAAAGAAATGAAGGCAGTGTAGATATTCCATCGTTTTGAATTCTTAGAACATGCTACATCTATGTTTTCATATCGTGTAATTGATTTCTTTGCGTTGAACTTTCTCCATGCTAATGTATAACGCATACCATCTGACAGTTATGTTTTATCTTCTGTTACTACGTTTCTTCTCTGCCAGTCATGACGTAAGTAGTAAATAGTCCGCGACTGCCGACACGGTTGGTGTTCCTAAAGCATTTGACCAAGCTCTTCAGTTGAAAGAGGATCGTTATACGTGATACTATGAAAAATAAACTGGCTCTTTCAGTTCACTCAGAAAGCGGTCCTTCGTAATTCTGATGTAAGTCGTTTACTGACCCTTCGAAAATACAGAAGGATTATGTAGTAAGCCTGTTGCTCAGCCTGTTTTGAAGGTTACAGGATGTAAGCTTTGCTTGTGTTCTCTTCACAAATCGTATCATGTATTGCAAAAGAAAGGAACATATTTCTCTGTTGTTTATCTAAAGTTTATGGAAACTGACGATTGACTTTTATGGGGCGCACACTTAAGGTCACCGCGACTTTCCAGCCGCATCCAATCTCCGAGAAGCAACGCAAATAGCAGACACCAACACTGCTGCTATTGGCTGCTGATAATAGGAAATATCTCCACTGTTGCCACGTCAAGTAAGAAAATGCTTGGATTTGTAATAATGTACCATGTGTTGAATTGCATATGATAGCAAAACAGTTTTTTTATATTATATGTTATTGATCATTATAGAAAGATGAAAGAAAAGGACAATAACTGTGGCTGAGGAGATGTGTGGACGAGCAAGTTCGCAACAACGTGGTCACGTGCTTTCAAGACCACATGACTTGTAAGTAGAGTCAGACCGGGAATAGGGCCGTAGCATCTCTAGTCACTTCTTTCGAATGCCGGGATGGTATTTTGAATTAAGGCTTTCTCTTTCCGTCTTCCACGAACAAATAACAAGTGATAAGAAATAGACGGACTGTAGCCTATGATGCTGTAAAGCCAAATTTTAAAAAATAAATCATTGTTGCCTATGAAGTTTGTTTATTCCGATTGGAATTACGCGTGAACCCTATCTTTATTATTTACTTACTTGTTAGTGGCTTATTTTTTATATTTTGATCAACAGATGCCCTCCAGATAGTGTTGCCACGAGTCAAGGCGAGACGGAGAAATAGCTATGGAAAAAGAGACGAGACAGAGCTCTCGTAATGCAAAGTATACATCTTTTCGAGACGAGACACTCTCTGGACAAGATATTTTCGAGACGAGACAGCCTACAGCTCGTCTCGTCGGCAGCACTACCTTTAGACATTTTTTTGTTGAAGTAAATTAATTCCTTCACTCCAGTATGCTCTATTATGATTAGTTTGATTAGAATTTTTCAGTAGACTTGTTCAAGATTTTCTTCAAATCAGTATAGGCACATACAAATCCTTACCTCTCATACACATACACCACAACTTTCTTCTTCCCTTTTCTGCATTTTTTACTGTATCTTGTCTTTTTGTTGACCTTTAGGAGAAGTAGAAAACCAAGAAAGAAATTAATTAAACATTGATGATGATGGGTGTTCTGCCCGGGGTCCTTGGGCAAGGAAGCCATTGTCTTCAATCGGATGAATATGACGTTCTAAGGACGGGACCTAGAGCTTAATGTGGACTCCGAATCACTTGTGACTCCACTGGGAATTTGTCCTGAGGACCCTTAATTACAAGGCAGCGAGCATTACCATTCACTCATATTACGTATGCTAAAAAGAAACAAGTGAGTCCAAGTCCAGTCGGGGGATTGTGCATATGGGTTCCCACGAGGCTTCAGCACCGTCATATCAGTTTGTCCACATTAGTTACGATGGGGGAAGTAGAACTCCACTCTATCCTCAGTTCAAGTGAGCTAATAGTTCCTCAGCTCAAAGCTGACGACGGACGGGATGATGATCTATGTAATTTCGAATTCGTCTCGCCGAGATTGACGTATCAACCACCTTAGTAACCCCAGTAGTTTCTGAGACAAAAGTTATCGACAGACGGGCAGATAGCTGTGATCTGTGCAGCTTTGAACTCGACTCGCCGAGATCTTTCGAACGACACGTAAACCACCTTAGTAGATGATCTATGTGACTTTGAACTCTTCTCACGGAGACCTTTCAAACAACACCTCAACCTCATTCGTAGCACTAGTAGTTTGCAGAGTTAATAGTTCGTCAATTGAAAGATGTCGATGGACGGATGAAGATTATCTATGTGGCTTTGACCTTGTCTTGCCAAGATCTTTGCAACGACAATTCAACTACCTTTGTAGTCCTAGTAGTTTCTGAGTCGAAAGTTGTCGACAACCGGACGGACATTCCAACCTCTGATGGGGCTGAAGCCCATTGGTAAAATGTCGCCTCGCATGTAAGGATTGAAGACTCTCGGTTTGATGAGACGACAAAGAAAAACATGTAAAATTCAGCATTACGTTGTTGCAGTTATGATGCATTTTTGACCTGCATGCAAAAGGAACATTAGGCTACATTGTAGATCATTTTTCATTTTTCTTTCCTTGTTACCTAATGAGGTGGTTTGTTTGTTTATATCTGCTGTACCGTGGTCTGGTTGACAGAAAAACCGCAATAGCGAAACAACTGAGAATATTTCAATTTTACATTGCTAATTTTTAATGAATATCAAGTAAATGAAATACACAGTAAGTGTTTATATATCAAGTGTATGAGGCGTAATAAGTAAGTTATTTATTTTGTGTGTAATTTACTGTGATGGACCAAGGTGGCAGATACGAAAACCCGTTACATGTTGCAGGAATGACGTTCCTCGGCGAACAATCTTTTGGAAATAGATAGGTACGGGGGAAATAGTGGGTTATCAGATTTGCGGTTACCGAAACTCAGATTCACAGAAAATAACCGCTTGACTGACATGTGAGAAGCAGAAAAAGAGAACACTCCTGTGTAGAAATAGGTTCACTAGTATCGTGCATGGTGTAGAACTTTTTGGAATGTCTTCCCATCAACCTTTTTCTATGAATCTGACTGTATGCAATCACCATTCAGTTTTCTGTCGAAAGCGGCAGATCCTTTAAGGCAAGCTTAGCCTTCTACATTCATCCTGATTTTGCTCTTTTTTATTTCACAGGCGATTTATCTTCCTTAATAAGTTGGATCTATCTTTTTCCTCTTCCTCTATTTCCCTTAACCACAACTTCAATGGCATCTCTCAGTATACATTCTCTGCGCAGCCAATGTCCTAACCAATTTTTCTTTCTCTTCTTTGTTTTCTCCACGATTTCTCGCCCGTTCTCTTCAGCGCTTCTTTATTTCTTATCTTCTGTATATAGTTGATATTTTCCATTCTCCCTTTATGTCCCTATTTCAAAGGGTTTCAATTTTCTTCACTCATTCGTAGATTCTATATTTCTGCTCGACATGCATTTCCTATACGTTTCTAGTTGTACGTACGTGCCATTTAAATTCTGAATACGAAGTGGAATGAAATACAAACATTTTAAGTTTGTAGCAGTTAGGGTAAACATTATGGAGAACTACGGTAGTTGAAACTAACTTTCAGGGATACAGAACAAACGAAGCCCACTTCCTGTTAAAAGAGGGGGAGGGGAGAGCAAACAGTTCTTGGATATCAGAATAAAGTAATTGGTTATATTCTGGAAACAACCTGTTAGTTGGGCGTCACTGAAGTCTTTTTTTTTTTTGTTTTGTTTTGCAGGGCGTGGCAGTTCCAAAAATCAACAAACAGGAACCAAAAATGGCGAAGTAACACAAGGCAGTGGTGAGTGTTACATTTTTGTGATGTTATAGATAGAATTTATTGACATTTATTTTGAAAATTTTAGATCTTCTTACAACCAGATTTATTTTAAGCCCTTTTCCATATTTGAGTGTATAATGCCTATTGTCATAATTTAATAATAATAATAGTCCCTTTCCTTAAAAAAAAAAGATAGAAGAATTTTTTTTAACAAGTAATTTGTACATTGACAGCGGTTCAGCAGTCTTATCAAAATCTGAAAATCGTTTGCATCCCATCTAACGATATGATGTTTCTGTATATATTAAGGTATGTTGCTTGTATTTGTTGCGTTAGTGCGAATGAAATGACTGCTTTAACGCGTGGCAGGAAACGCACCTCAGTAACCCAACACAAGTATCGACTGAGGTCACGCATCTAACGTAACAAACTCTATACGTCCAGAAAACAGACTGATGTACCCATGGGGAGGAAGGAGGCAGTGCGTTGTTGAACAGGGTCGTATGAAAGTACACCATGGAGAACACACAATTGCGAGTGATTTTTGTTATGAATTCAAACTGGGGCATTCTGCACAGCAAATAATAATAATATCAGTGCATTTTGGACAGGAATGGCGAATGAACGAACCATTCGCCGTTGGTTTGTCAGATTTCTCTCCGGTGACACAACATTATAAAATGAGCTCCGTGGGCATCGCTTAACATCATGTCCGGATGAGCTGCTCAGGAACACCGTCGAAGTGAACCCTCGGAAACGTGCTCGTGCCATTACAGGCGAGTTAGGCATATACCATACCATTGCCAGTCGTGCGATCGTAAGGTGAGAAAGTTGAACTCATGGGTGCTACACGAGTTGACACCGGCCAACAAGAATCACCGTGTGGAAATGTGCAGTACTCTGAGTATAAGGAATAAACGGGAAGGTTTCCTGCATCCGATTGTCACTTGAGATGACAAGTGGATCTGCTGTGACAATCGTAAACGGTCAGGACAAATGGTTGAATCGTTGTCAACTCCAGGACGGTGACCTAACCCACCTCTCCACCTACGGAAGGTGTTGTTGCTGGTCTGCTGGTCTATGGTGGGAGTGACCCATCTTGTCTTTTTCAAGCGAGATGAAACCATCATTGCAGATCGTTACCGTGCCGAACTCCATGAAATGCACGACAAACTTGTCCGCAAGCATCCAGCAACGGTCAACAGACATGGTATCCTCATGCTACATGGCAATGCCCGCCCACACGTCGCGCAAAGAACGGGCAGGCTCTCCATGAGTTGCAGTATGAAACCATTCCACGTCCGCCGTATTCCCCCGATCTCTCTCCCACTGACTAAGTGTCTAAATATCCAGGCTCTCTTGATGACAGAAGAGAAGAAATATTCTTAGACATGCTTAAGAATATCATCTCTTTTAATATATATTGAGTTGAGAGGTTCAAAAAGTATCCTGAAGGAAACATAAATGCTGAGTATAATGTCAGTAATAGTAATCCTTTATTAGCATTGTATGAAAGTTATTAAAACCAATATATCACAAATCAACAAGGATATAAATAAAAGGATAAGAGAAAATAGTGAATATTAAGCTAAAACAATTGCAAAAAGTGAAGATAATTACTATATTGAAAGTAAAACTTAGTCTAATAACAAGATAAAGTACTAGTATTATTAATTATTACTTGTATTAGTAGTACCATGTTAACGAATAAAGTCATGAATCTAGCAACTCAAGTGTAGAGTATATGTTTATTATGTGGACGTGGATAATTTATTGAAGTTAGTTGGGATAATAATAATAATAATGACTATGGTTCTTCATAGCAACTTAGCCTTCTCATTCGTCCCGGTCTTGCATTTGCCTTTCTTTTTCTTCAGCCATTTATTTCTACGAATGGAATCTTTCAGTGTGACATCAGATCTTGTTCATTGCCATGGAAAGCACACGGTTCTCTGTCCAAACAAATTTTGTAGACACGTGTAGCACAAACGGACAAAGGCTTTTTTTTTTTAAAGTCAAAAGCACATGTAATTTTGTAAACGTATCTAGTGTAAGTGATTTAAATAATCAGTTTTGTTTTCCGCTTCCACGTTAGTCAGATTCCGTTTTGAATGATGTATATTCATCATCATTATCAGTGTTCTGCCGAAAACGGCAGGTCCTTCAAGGCAAACTAAGTCTTCTCTATTCATCCTAATGTTGCGCATTCCTTTTAATTTCAACATACGATTTATCTTCCGTAATATTGTCAAGGAGTTGGATTCATCTTCTTCCTCTTCCTCTATTTTCCTCAACCATACATGAAGTTGCATCCCGCAATATACAGGGTGCGTCATCAAAATCCGGACAAATTTAACAGTTTTCTTAAACAAAATGTTATTAGCGAAAATATTAAATATTGCAAAAAACTCCTTTTATATGGTACATGGGGGACCTCCATAGATCACAGCTGTTCAATATATCCGCCTTCAACTTGAATTACTGCCTCCAATCTCGGTTTGAAGCGCGCGAATGCACGGCGTAATGTATATGAGTCCATCTCGGCAAATGCTACCTCAATGGCGTTCCTTAATGACATCACATTGGGTTGTCGAGATTTGTTCAAGACCCTTTCAACTACGCTCCATACGTAGTAATCCAGGGTATTTAAGTTAGGGCTGTTGCGAGGCCAAAGTTCCTTAGATCAAAACATATCAAAATTGTCTGACATCCAGTTTTGTACCAAATGGCTCGTGTGGGTCGGTGCACCGTCTTGCTGAAAAACATATGAAGTTCCAGACGCCACTGTTTCCATGCACGGCTTCACAACACTCTAAATAACTTTCAGATAAACTTCTTTTGTAACAGATTCTTCGTTTTTTTTTTGTTTGTTTTTTTAAATATGGGTGGATGACAACTTCAGGGGTACTCACAATGCGGTCTTTCGAGTGGCGCTTCCTCGCGGGTAAAGTGGAATTTTCGTTTGACTGTTCTGAAGCCGAATATTTCGCCACAATATCATAAACTGTGGATTTCGGGTATTTAAAGAAGCTAATTATATCTGCAACTGAGCACCCAGCGCGATAGGGTTGCCAGGTTTTTAGAATGTTAATACGGGAAGGGTTATGACAGTTAACTCAAGGGAATTTGATCATCTTGATGGTTCTGCAATTCTCATGACACCAAGAAGCAAGAAAATAAACAACTCAAGGTAACATAATCGAATTTTAAACACATAAGTTATGATAATTAGCAAACGGCAACATATTTA
>JAGDQP010061333.1:0-12059 GCA_022664845.1 Lepisma saccharinum
CTCCTACTTCATTCTTGTGTGTTAATGAGTAATAGCTACTCTCAACATACTCTGTATTTTGTGTGATAATTATACCTAGCCTGTAAATGGCTTATAGACATTGTTATATTAAATACCATTTCCATGGTAACTATAATTATTTCTTACATCTTAATTCGCGCCTCCATGTCGGAAAGATTAAACCTATTTTCTATGGTCAGGTAAATTAGTATGATTGTATAAGATTCTACTCAAAAAGACTATAAGAAAGAGACTCAAATCTGACAAACCTTGCCACGTGTGAATGGTTAACCAATTATACTCGAAAATTGGTAAGGATATTAGCGGAAGCGCTGTTAATGTTTCAGATATTAGAATCTTAAATTGTTTCTGTAACGAATCTAATTTGCCAAAAGTTATAGTCGGGTATCTCGTGAGAATTTTTATACCAATTGCCTCAAATATAGTACGACAACAAGGAACTCAGCTGAAGTTCACCCAGCTCCATTGACTTTCACTGCTCTGAATAACTTAAATGGGCTGTTGTAGAGCAAGAATAACACATAATACTTTCGCCCACCACCAGAACTCATTTTTTCTAAAAATGTAACATGACACCTTTATCATCTAACCGCTTCAATTAATATCTGGTTTCGACTTATGCTTCAGATAGGTACGACATCCAACAAAATATAAATGATTTGTAATCAGAATCAGCTACATACTAGATTAGATCACTGATTGATCATTAAAGGAACGATTGTTTTCTGTTGATTTTCTCTTGTTAATGTTCACCAGATATATGCGGTATTCAAATATTTCGGGGCGATGCAGAATCAGTACTGCTACCTTGCTGTTAGCAGAGGGATCTACAAGCCCTGAACAAAATAATCCTGGTAAAGTGAAACAGCTTCGCCATTACCACACACTCTGAGACTGCAGCTGAATGGCATCGACAAAGCTTAGAGATGGACATAGACAGACGACTTAGATGTTGGTTTTGCTGCGAGGACATAAAGCCAACAAGTCTCCACTGCTAAATCATGTTAAACAATAAACATATTGATTATATGAATATTTCTGGGGTAAAACATTCCGAAAGTAAAGTTTTTCCCGTGATCTACATCTGGAGGCTCGAAGAACAATATTAAGAGAGAGGTTAGAATAGGAATGTAGAAAGTACGGACCTTATACAAGATATCCGCTTTGTAGACAGTGGTACGCCAGACTCAGAAGTATGGGATTGATAGCTATAAAAAAAAAAGTCCAACGGAAGGATCAAGAGTTTTAGACCTACTATAAGAAAAGGAAGTTTTCATGTAGTTAGCACCAATAATGGCATAAGACCTAATAGTTAGTAGCACGTACGTTGAATATAAATGTACACGGACATCTCAAGGTGGCTAAACACAAAACAAATCCACCACGTATTAGTAGATAACAGATCACATACAATCATAATGGACGTTAGACCTTACAGAGGAGCAGAAGGTAATACTGTCCATCAGTTGGTGATCACAATAATAAGGAAACATCGGGAACAAGGAAAACAAAAGGTCAAAACAACTTCAATACGAAGCTAAAGGATTAGATAACCCGAGTGTTAAATCAGGTTACCGAAGTCAGCGATGGGAGTTACTGGACCATATGACTGAGTAGGAGACAATAGTTCTCAAAGTTCCAAAACTTTAAGGTAAAATATTTATCTGTACATTTTATTTTTGACCGTTTAATTTGCACATCTGACCCGTCTCTTAAGGTACACAGTAAATTTACATTTCCTTGCTCGTTTGCTAATAATGCCTAATATCATGATACTTCCTCCTATTTATTTGTTAACATATTTTTATCCAAGGCTGAACTGGAGGGTGGTTTGCTCGAACCCTTCGTTAAATTTTTGTTTTTGTTCTGAGCTCTTTGTTAAAAACATCAGTGAAACAAACGCATTTTTCTAATGTAACTCTCTATCTACAGAGTCTTGTAGATATAAAATCTGAATGACTTCCGAAAATATTTATCTGCTGTAATTCATCCTTTCCCACTATTGAAAGAAAACTCTTAAAACTTCTGATTCTTTATACTGTGAAAACTCCAATAAATTTAGTGAGTTTGAAATCCTAAATTCTGCCTTACCAATAAACTTTATTCCAAATCTATAACAAAACCACGTGAAATTCTGTAACTACTGTTTTATTATTTCATTGTTTTTACAGTTGAGCAGTCCGGTTGTTGACAAAAACCTAACTTCATTTGCCAATCAAATGGGAAATGTAGCCAATCAAATTCATGATATCAACACAGTGTCAAAAATTGATTCCTTGGCCAGTCGAGCAAGAAATCTGATGGCTATCACCATCCAACCTCTTGAAGATTTGAAGGTAAAGTTCGTTTTCTTATTTCAGATTACTCTGGAAATGTAACTCTGCTGTAGAAATTTCTTTTCCATTTTTATTTCCTGTGAATTAAACTTAACGCGTAATTAGAATAATATGGAAAAGAGTGTAAGAGAATGCGGTAGAACAAGAGAACGCAGTGTCTTTCTGGCAGTTGGCAACACTGAGAGAAAAAACACCAGTCGCACGTTCGCTTGCTGTGTTTGCAGCAGTTTGGTGTTTATCGATAAATTTCCATAGAAATAAGAGGTAAGTTTGTATAATAAGACAATAGCTCCAGAATTTTACGAACATCAGCAATAATATTTGCAAAGCGTTGCATCGACTGGTTGCATTTATTAGAGAGCTAAGCTTGCTACAGTTGTCAAATAGTGACATGGCTGAAAGAAGGTTGTCTGTTCAGTACTGACAGTTACTAGAGTAAAAGCGAATGAAGGTGGTGGGAGGGGAAGAGTTTGCACAGCACAAGAGAGATCGCGCGAAAATTGTGAGAGTAAGAGATGGGTTGCAAGGGATTTGCCAGAAATCAGAGATTCTCTCTAGTAGCCCGTCAAAAAAACGCTTGTTTAATAAAACCAGAATAGGTAAAAAAGAACTAACAATGAAGAAATTAACTCAAGAAAAATAAAATACCGTCAATGTCGATCAGCATCAGTGTACTCTCAACTTCTAGTTCAACAAATGGAAACATTTTGATAAATCAGACCTTTGATGATGACTGGGTTCAGTGCGGGAACTGGAGAAGTGGTACCACGAGGGCTGCTCGGGATATAAAGGAAAGAGTCGCTTTATTTGTGATTGTTGTTAAGTGTGTACTCTCATCCTACATCAATAATACTTTTCCCCTACTTATCAGGGAAGAGTGCGCAAATACCCTCTTTTGTTATTTCGTTCTATATTTCAGAAATGAGGTTGTCTCCGGCTTTTCTCACTCTCATAAACTTAGAAAACGACAATGTATGTACCCAAACACAAATTTTCATAAAAATTGAATGAAAACTAAAGGAATGGGAAACTATAATAAATTAGGTGCGTACTCTTACCCTCTTTTCCCATATACCCACTTTCACAATAACTCGTTCAGCTGACTATAATATACCGTTTCTTCATCGTGAGATATTTTGAATTCGTTTATGTCATGTTTACCACTAGATTGCAGTAGCATAGTTCATATGTGTAGATTTAAACTTAGCATAGTTTATAGTTCATACAAGTTTTAGGATGAAATTGAAGACCTGAATTGCAAAACATCCCAACTCTACCGGAGTATTTTTAAGGAGGTACAAAAAACAGTTCAAGGTATTGGTATGTTATTCTATTCAGTTGAAATTATTTTGTACTATAAAAAGGTTTTTGAGTTGGGATTAGGATGTGCTATTTATGCTTTGGGACATAGATACCGACGAACAGAAAAAGTGCAAATACGAAAAAATTGAACTTGGGATGTTTTTCAATTCAGGTCTTCAATTATATCCTTAGTTAAGGGCTGAATTAAAGACAATTCTGAAAAGGGTATGAATGATAGAAAACAAGAGGTCCAATTTTGTCGTTTTCTGTCAATAAACATACTAGGCCGCTGTACAAAACTTACAGATGAAACTCGTTTTCAACCTAAATGCTGTACAAACAAAACCTGGAAATATGAATTTCATACCATAAGATCTGCAACGTTTACCAAATTGATGATGGAAATAAAACCAACAGAGATACGGTTGCAGAATGATCTAATTAGACTTCAACAAAATGTAGTTACACAACTGGGTGTTTTAATAAACAGTCTTCTAAATACTGTACGAGGAGGAAGATAAGATGTCATTAGATTTGATCATTCTCTACCGTCAATACCTGGTTTACACCGACTCTTCATATGTTGTTTTTGTCTAGCGGTAAGAGCGCATGTTCTTCCACCATCGCTATCTTCAGCTGTTGGACACTGGTGTCGTGCCACAACGCATCTCCCAGACTGTCCCGTACGCGTTTTATTGGTTAGATCTGGAGATAATGTAGATCAATCCATACATTGATCATCTTCACATTTCAACAGATCTACATTATGGTAGTATGTAGTATTATTGTCCGTAAACAGTGATTATAGGTCAATGACACTTTGAATATACTTCATACTTCGGATAAGGATTTCTTTAATACAGTAGCACTCACTAGTTAGAGTACTTCCTACCACTATTTGGAGCTCGTACGTTGACCAATCATAACACTTTATAATGCGAGAACGCTACCACCCTCATACCTGGTGATATTCTCGCCTAATACCATGCTGCTTCCTCACGACTGATTACCTGATGTGTTGAATCGCTGAATAGATTAATCTACTTTCATCTATAAAGAGTAGCTTTCTTCACTGTTCTACATTGAAGCCCTTTCGTCAGGTCACCTGATATCTGGTGTTGATCATTCTGCTTGCGTGAGAAGATAACCCTCGTCTCTGGGGTGTGAGGTTGGTGGACGACCACCGCTAGCCTGTTGCAATGCCGTAGCTCTCCTTCTGAAGGTCCACCACGCACACGATGAGGAAATCTTTGCAATCCTTCTGTGTTTCAATGTACCAATTATGTATCAAGAGTAAAGACAAAAAGATGTTTGCAATGGACCGTTACCTGTCTTCTAGCCAGTGTTCGATTTCCCTGGTACGTGAGGAATTCATCCCCGATTGTTAATTCCGAATATCATCGCAACCAGCTATAAAATCTTTGTATTTCTACCCAAACAGCTAGTATGCTGAAACTTACCAGCAACCACTAGTTTTAGGATCCTTTTCCTTCCTAATTTATAACAAATCGAACGCTGTTTCTAGCACATGATAAATGCAAGCCAATTTCTGTTGCAGTGATTTACATAGTTCCAGTTACTTTCATTCAAATAGAACCATTTAACGACATGTCTTCAAGCAAACCTCGTATAAATTCATTTTATTTAGCATGTGTTGTTGCTTTTATTCCCACTGAAAAACTCGAGTTACGTTATTTTTCTGTGTTACCTGTTTTTCCACATCATTCTTACTCCAGTAGCACAAGGTTAATTTAATGTTTAATAACCCAATCTATTTAACCTTTTCGATGAATTATTCAACCGAATTTCGTTGAATCAATGTTTTCGCGTGAATAAAACATCAAAAAGGCGACTATTCGAGGTTTTGCGTCAATGCTAAATCAACGTGTATACCACTGAGGTAAACTTTGCAGCCCAGTGTAAGAAAATCTACATTTGAGTGCAAGGCGTTGGTTACATTTAAGCAATATTTTAAATAAGAATTGAAATTCTAAAAATAAACAAAACCTTTAAATTGAATAAATATCAGAAACCAAATATTCAATACAAACTTCATTTAAGTAAGTTTTGAAATACTTTTTTTAATGTTATTTTTGTCTCAAACCTGTGTATCACAGAAATTCAGTTTCTAATTTGAATTTTTCCTGATCTTTCTATCAGAAGAACTTGGTATATCAACTGACAGCATTGGAACTGCAATTGATACCCCTACAAAAGAAAGTTAACCAGACTCTTGCTCATTTGAAAACCATTCAGTACTTTATAAACAACCAACGTTCGACCATTGCTCAGACGGTAAGTACAAATCAATCTATTATTTTTCTACAAACATATTGCCACAAAGTTGTTACGTGACAAACATTTTCTCATATTTCCGTATCATTTGATATATGACTGTAACAATTGAATACTTTTTAAGTATAATTTTTCCTGGAAAAACTAAATACTTTTGAGACATATTTAAAACACATTTTTGGACTAGAAGCCTATTTTCTCATTATTTGCGAAGAAGAAAAAAGGAACATAAACATTGTAATATGGTAGAACCATAGAGTTAGGAATATAAATAGAGGGAACCTTAGGTGGTTTTGTAGGAGAGGGGAATGAAGCCAAGAGACGGAAAAGGGACGAGGCATTTCGGCCATATTAAGTGGCCCCATATTTAGAAAACCTCTTTTCCGAGTATTGCCTCTCTGAGGTGCCTGCTATTGAAAAAGGCAATCCTCACAGTACTCGGTATAGAGAGACTCTAATGGGGCCACACAAAATGGTTGCCGATGAACCGTAATTTGGCTTCATGTGATGTCATGTATGTTCTCTCTATTTTCTTCCTAACTCTATGGGTAGAACTAAATAGAAAGATCTGGCAACGCGGAGTTGTAGAGATGATACGGCTCTGAAATTATCTTCCTCCTATAACTAGTCGAACATTGTTCATTACTCCTATTATTCTTTTTCTTTTCTCCTACTACCTCAAATCCTAAACTAAAACATATTTCCCCAACAAATTATCTAGAACTATTTCCTATATCTATTATTAATATTATGACTCATGCTCTCTTCCTTGCTTCTATCCTTCACTCGTTCTTTTTCTTGTTTGACATTATCTCACTTTTTCCTTCTTCCAACCGATTACTCTTATCCCTGAACAAGTCTACAAAGCTCCGAAATATTATAAAACTTTAAAGCTACTACTACGAACTATTAATAGTTTCAATATCAACGAAAAAAAATATTCTACAACCATCGAACTGTTAATAAAGACTCTTCGTAGTATTGTTAATACTTCTAAGTAAAAATATATACTCTTCCTGTCTTAAGCACGCTACTTCTCCATCATGAGGAGGATACCAGTGTAATTCGAAATGTCCTAGAGCTTCTCTCACTAGAGTTCTCCAATAAAACTCTGAGGATCAAATAATGTAATGTACTCTGAAATTACTGCCACCTCAGAAAACAAAATCTGTGGATAAGTCTACTCAACACTCTACTCAAGACTACAAAGAAAATAACAGTGAATATTGCTATCCAAACAGATATACTTGTGGAAAACTACAATAAAGGAAGTGTTGAAATGCAAACATCACCACGAATTAAAACTGTAGATAATAATAAAAGATTACATCAAGAAGATGACTCCTCAAGTATCCATTCTGATAATTCCGACTCAATTAAAATTAAAGATCCTGAAGCAAATATCGATTATGCACAATTGTTACTTCACTTTCCTAATAATCAACCATGGTCAGAATCGTATCCTTCTCCGCCTCCGTCTGATTCTATGCTCCAAAACGCTCCTAATAGTTCTACTTGTCCCTATGTTCTATCCATCGACCTCCATTAATACGATACTGGACTGACTGCAGTCATTGAAAATTTCATGAATATGTGAAGCTACACAGCGGAGATGAAACTTAAACTCGTTTGTCCACTTCTAGTCTATACCAATATGGACCAAATTTTCGATTCCAACTCAGTTTTCTACGCTTTATATCGCTGTGTGGCCCGTTTTTTTTTTTAATTTATGTCTTAATTCTTGCAAAAAACGTAAATATTATTTGAAGTATTTTCTATTGTATGCAGAGTGCGGTATACTCTTACATGAATAACTCAGGAATTAAGACTTGAATCAAAAAACGGGCCATCAAGCGTATAAAATTGAGTTAGAATTGAAAATTTGGTCCACATTGGATTAGACTGGAAGTGGACAAACGAGTTTAAATATTTGCTCTGGCGTCTATCTTTCAACACTAAGTAGTTACTCCAGTATAGTTTATGTGGAGCTCGATGGTTCTACCAAAACAAACAGATCATATTACATGATTTTGATGAAACTCATAAGAGAATAATGACTAAAATTCGTAACAACCTCTAGTTCGATAAAAATTACTTTTTTTTACTATTTACCAGGATATGGCAAAGTCCTTGGAACAGAAAAAGGAAGTGCAAGGCTCATATTACCTACCAAAGTGATTCATATTGCTTTTTGCAGTGTTCATATATCGTTTATCTTATTCTAAACAGTTCATATACCTTTACTGAACATGTAATCCGACCAAATTTCCAAATCATAGACAAAATATGAACCATCCTTGAAGTAATCTCGTGTTTCCCTCAATCGAGCTCTGTTCCGAGCTCAGAGGATTAAATAAGGAACTATATAAGGAGGATTAAATTATTCTCGTGTATATTTAGCAAAATATCAGTGTTTTGGACCTGTCTAATGTAAATTAACAACAATTAGTGATTTTAAACATCAACAACTTCATACAACTCTGGTTTTTCTATATATAATCAAATTACAAGTTTTTAAAACCTTAAAAGTGCAGTGTGGATATAGTGAAGGAAGAATGTTTGGAAGGTTCTCGAAGTTGGCGACTTACGACTAAGACTGTATGACTATTTAGTTAAAAAAACTAAAGGAAGATATAAGGATTATATCAACATTTACGAATACTACAATGAGTATTGCCAAGGGCTAAACGACCAGCAGTTTAAAAACAAACAACTAAAAATAAAAGTCATCTTCTAATAAACTTTAGAAGTTCAAAGTGTAAATACATGAGATTTTTGGAAATACCGATAAATCTAAGTAAATATTTATCAAGATAAATATTTCATGATAAATTAAGTGTAGTATCAAGGCAATTCCTTGTGTTTATAAAATGTTTTAAGGTTGATGGTGGTAAAGGTAACCTATTGATCTTTGATTGTGTTGTCGGAAAAAATATCTAGACATCAGACGGGTCCATTCCGGACAACAGAGAACACTTTTTGAAATCCGGTGATGACGTAAGTTGTCGGAGTTTGCGGGAAACTTATTAGTCCAAAGATCCATGTATAACTGAGCGAGCACCTGACAGAGGAATATGTGTAATAGTAGCGCTCCTAGTGTCAGGGGATCAGTACACTGTACTTGGCGTGGCATGACAGGTTTGGTTCTAACTTGTAAGTCGAATTCGATAAGCATTTCCAAATTTCCCGGTTATATGATAGGCAAATCTCAAATTTTACCATATATCATGGCCTAGTGAAGTCTAGGCTAATTCCCCTGTCGCGAGAGACACTGTGATAGCATGACTTGCCCTGATTGGCTGTTGTTGTTACCTAGCAGGCGATTTACAATGCTAGAATACAGACAGATTTCTCTGAACGGATACTCTTTGCTTAACGACAGTATCTGCCAGTTGCGTCATACACCATTGAGCCAATGTAAATGCTTTACCTGTTATTTACATACCTTGGCTAGACATAAGGAAGTACTTATGCGTCATATACGCATAATGATATACATGATAAACATATCATGTTATGAATGAAATATATGATTTACTCAATACTGAAACGAAGTAGCTTGTTTCTTTATTATATAAAGAAGGATATCAAATTGGTTTAGCTCTAAAGAAATATTGCTTCAGATTATTTTATGAATTTGATTTCTCTTATGTTGATCCAAAATGAGTCAAGATAAGAAAGGTAAACGAACCCATGTGCCCTTACCAAACGATCCAGGTCACAAGGGGCCATTACAAAGTGTTTATATTTTTTTAGCACCTACCTCGGACCACACGGCTACCTCCGTCGGCGCCACGGATCCATCCTTGAAGAACAATACGTCAAGTATGCATTTTATTAACTCAGACATGGAATCTCGTGAATTGACAATTTTTTCACTACAGAATGACTTTAAGCCGGGAGTGTGTAGAAGTTTTATACATCTTCAAACAGTAACATTTCTCTAAACTTAATAATTTAATTTACCAAGTTTTTTTTTTTTTACGTTTCTCATGTTTCAGGAATATGTTTGAATGTCGAAATATCGTACCACGCCAATGTATCATTGATCGGTATTTAGTCAGTACGGCCAGCTATGATCGGTATCCGCATTCTTGGCCCAGTATAGCCCTTATAGCAATCCTTGTGTTGCTAGGAAAGTTACATCAAGTCACCATTTATTGGGTTTATTCACTCAGTTCATTCAGAACCGGGTTCAAAATCGTTGTTCAGAGAAAGGGAAATTTTTCATCCGGTTAAGTATCTAAAGTCCATCCCTCAATTCTCCCTTATACGTGGTATTTTACACGTTTACGAAAGATTCATAGTCATAAGATAAAGTAATCAAATTGGTTTGTTTAAAAAATAAGATACGTACTGTCCTTACGGGAAAATAATATATTTGAACACACTGCATGTGTTCGCAAGGCGGATGTTCTGGTCGTCAATGACCCACATAACCACCTCGTCGTTCAGGCACGTGTTCCATCACTGTGGCAATGCAAAGATTCCATCTGGGAACAACTGGATGTCACAATCATTGATCCATGTTGTCACGACATCACGCATCTCGCAGGTGTGTTCCTCCAAGATGGCGCTTCGGGGGGGATAAACAAATGAAAGTCGCTAGGGGCTAGGTCGTGACTGAAGGTTGGGTGGGTCCATTATCTCCCTCCCAGCCGTGACGCAAGAGCAAGTCCTTGGTGGTGTTAACTCCGTGCGGACCAATGCTTGTCCGCACGGAGTTAACACCACCAAGGAGTTGGACACTAAGTCGATCTCTTGTTCGAATGAACTTTCTTAATTTTTTGAGGATGTGGCAATAGCTGTCGGCATTCACTGTTTCACCACGTTCCAACACATCGATAAGCAGTACACCTCGATAATCCCAGAAGAGTGTGATCATGATTCTGCGCTGGGATGCCGTGATCTTCAACTGTTTGGAAGGAGGGTACTATGAAGTAAATAATTGTCTCATCACCCTTGACGATATGATTCAAGAACTCATTCCCCTTAACATTATACCACTAGATATGGGTCAAAGCCCTGCCCATTCGATTTTTTGGCCTTCGCAAAGCAATTTCGGCACCCACGCTGAACGCGCCGATGAAATGTTTGCTTCCTTAGCTACCGCCCGCACTGTGATTGTTCGGCACTCCTTGATCAGTCCCTCAATCAACACAGCAACATCCTCTCCAGACAATCATGTTGGCAGTCGCGGTTTGTCACACACATTAGTTCTTCCTTCGCCAAATGATTTGCACCACTTACACACCTCCTTAAGGAACATCATCACTGCATTTCCACTCACCGTCTGCAATTGTCGACGGATTTCTGTAGACCTGGTGGAAGTGCAGAAATCGGATCACACCGCGCTACTCTATTTCTGTCCATGCTTCCAGTAGTGCGAACATTTTGACACTGTTCCCCCCTGCACCCCAGACATACGCAGGGCATGTGACGCCACGATAGGTTGTTGGTGTGACGTCATCCACACCACTAACACGCACAACATGAACGGAACACTATGCCTCTTCAAACGTCAGGGACGTCACAACTTACCTTATTTTTCACACAAATCAAATAGAATGTAAGGATATAATTTTCCCTTATAGTAATTTTCACTGTATGCATTCAGCTAGAGAGACTTCAAATTAGAATTCAGTGACCTTGATTTGCCTTGGCTTTTTTACGGTATTTTTACTCTATATGTACTCAATCTCCATCACAGACTAAGAAGATGAAGAAAGCTGCAAGGCAGAAACTGACTTCAGAGTTCAGTACAATGAGCTATATTTATCGGTCATTTTCAATCTGGTTATACTTCCTACACTATTCCAATAAATATGGAAAGGACCTGGTATCACCGAATACATTATCTGTATGTATTTTGTGTGTATTGGTGTATTATATGAAACATTACATTCATCAGTCAAACACACATCATTAAATATTTATTTAAATGTTTTTGTACATGACTCTAATTTTCCTTAATTCTCGTTGCTTTTCTTTCAGAATGCTATGCGCTACACAGAGAGACTAGTTGCGCATTTGGGAAGATTTCGCTATCATGTAATACAAAGTGTAACTGAACAAGTTGCGCCATGCGGCCAAATTTGGAAGTTA
>JAGDQP010061334.1:0-12059 GCA_022664845.1 Lepisma saccharinum
TTCTCCCAGTATTTCTGAAACTGAATGATCGTTGGTTTCTATTGGCCAAGTCACTGGAAATGTCCGGGCAACTATGCTTGCCTAGCTGTATCCAGGAATGTCTCGGATTTTTTTCCCGCAGTACAAGTATGGTGTATACGCATCGTATCTTCACGGATATGTAGTTTCTCTTTGGTAATCAAAGTTCGGTACTGCAACTTAAATAATCCTTAGCATTTGGAGTAAACTCCGCGACATTATTTTTTGTATTTCCTTTGGTTCTATGGATTTTTCGCATCTAAAGTTCAGGCCGGGATGCGAATTTTACATATGTGGATGAAGATCACGACCGGGGGCGGAGTCACGTTCAACCACCAATCAAAAAAAATATAATATTCTCTAGTCCACTGCCAGCTGCTCAGTGTTCACTGCTGCTAACTACCAAGCCTATTATGTATACAAGTTAGGAGGTTTAAAATATAACTACAATTCTATTCAACTACTTCCTGTTAGTTTAACACTTAAGATGGCGCACCGCGCAACTTGAGAGATCTGTACTGACTAGAATGTCTACATCTGTGTTAAATTCAGGAAATATACATTGCCGTGAAAGAATTGTGATGGCAGCTGCTGCTCACTAACGACAGATGTTACTGTCAGTTATATACCAAAAGTTTATACGATATTTTATGTCTTTGTTAAAGAGTATAAAATCTGGGATGTAGATTAACCTCGAGTCTAAATCAAGCTTTTGTCGGTGATTTTAATTTTTCAATTTTTCTAGAATAAGAAGACACATTGTGCTAAACAAATAGTACATTATCAAAGAAAAATTTATTAGTACAAGGAGAAATCTACAACCTGAGTGAGGGCATAATTGCGAAGTAATTGAGGCCTACATAGGAAGGAAACTCAATATAGATGTAGCTTCTAAGACCATCGACACTATAACTTCTGCATGTAGTTCACAAAGTGGCAGTAACCTAACTCATCATATCACAGTAGTTCTCTATATTAGCTACTTCTTTATTATAGTGTTACATGCATTTTTAATGTCGTTTCTTTCCTTATTTCGGATACGTAGAATGCAGAATGTGATGCAGAACCAAGGGGTGATATGAGTGCAAGAAGATACGCCTCTTGGCTTTATCATCTTATACTCTTATCCCTTGATTTTACATCATATTCTGCATTCAGCACATCCGAAATGAGGAAAGTAAGAACATTTGAAGCACATTTAACGCAATAGAACGAAAGTACTGTACTCAGCTAATATAAAGAAATACCCACATGAAGATTCAATTAAGCTAGATTCCGCGCAGAAATTACCTACTTCAATTACTATGGAAGATAATGTCCTGTATTAAAACATTGTGCAAGGATGTAAACATATCTAACCTCTGAAACTGATTACTGTTAACATTTGACATTCTTTCGCTTTTAACACCGTAACCGATGTAAAATATAATGTACATGATATGTAAAGAATATAGTGGTGGCTTTAAATATGCATTCTATACGCATAACTTCGAGTTTTACGAAGCAAGTATTACTTGACATAAAGCATCATTGATTAGCATAACGCGATTTCAAACAATTCAACTGTAATCTACTGTCCTTCCGTGAGGACTGAAAATTCACAAATACTCCATAGCATACCCGTGTGGCAGATTAACACAGCGTAGATTAATAATTCGTGTTTTAAGAGGGGGAAAATCATTTTTATCGATATTTTGACAATATTGTCGACAAAATCATCAACTAGTTAAAACAAAAGTAACCTAGTTATTATTTTCACATCTTTACATGCAAGATTGTTTATGTTGCACTTGTTTCAACAATGTTGGTACCATTGTGTTCTCGCTGAGTATCACATAAATCAATCAAAAGTATCTGTGGTCCATATATCTTTGCCTCACCCAGATTTATTTTAAATGGTCTCTTCTTTACAATATATCTTCTTGATTTGTATGCTCTCAAAAAGACACTCACTCACTGCCATTATTTAACTCAGTATATTCTCGTATAAGTACACGGTACTCAATGTTGGTCTCCATTTTCTTGACGAATTTTGTAAACACTGAGCAGCGGAGCGAAGGTTGTTTTAAAGATTTAAATTGATTGTTATCATGACTCCACCCCCGGTGGGTAAAGGATGCGGGAAGGATTCAGCCAGGGCCTAATTTGAAGGTATCATCCCGGCATTTGTCTGGTATGACTGTGGAAAAACCTTGGTTAAATCTCAATCAGACTGGTCTGCCACTGGGATTGAACCTAGGACCTTTCGGAAACGAAACTTACGCTCCACCACTGTGATCTACACCCGCTTGGTGCGACGTTATGGTCTCCACTGCGGTAATTGAACTCTGGATCGCTAGCAGTGAAAGTGATAGCGTTACATATTGGCAACTCGAGGTCTCTTTTACCAGCTCGTACGAAAGAGGTGAAATGGGCTGAATCTTTAGTATAGAAAACTCAACCTTCTCTCTTAAGTGCAGCTGATATAAAAATGAATGAAAGCCTGAACAACTTGTTTCAGACTGTTTAATCAGTATGGTTTGTTATAGATGCTTTCACTTCGTACAGTACAAGAAGATCCAGCTTCACTTTAAAACACCAAAGAGAGAGAAAAATAGAACGACGACATTCCCCTTGAAGTACCTCACCAGTAAGTCCACTTTCGAATCTGAGAAACAAAATGAATAAGTTAACTGGATGTTGGAGAAGAACTGAAATAAAAAAGTAAAAAAAAAAAAAACTAGACCCGGATTCCTGTTCTCATGGCTAATATAATAGTAGCAACATATGTGCTTTGTAATGTGTGCGTATATGTATGTGTGTGTGATTGGTGTGAGAATCATGACTTCGGTCCAAGGTTATGTATATCTACAGCCCTGTCAGAATCAACATGCGTGCACAGAAGAAGTTCATTTATGCGTAGGCGACAATAGGAATCTCCTGTAGGGTATATTCAGAATACTACTAACATACGTATACTTGACCTTAGGTTCATATTTTTCCTCCCATCCCTCCCTGAACTTGTTTAAATTCCGGTTTAAGCAATAGGCAAAAAAAAGAAAGTATTTTGTTTTGCAAAATAATAAGGAAATCCGTGCGCTAATTTTGGAATGTGACAAGAAAATAACTTACAAGAGTGACAGAAATTTACATGTAGAATCCGTTTTGTTAAAGCCAGTTGCAATATTAATTCCATGAATAAAATAGAACATTGATTTACATTACATGACCTCGCAATATTTACCAATAATTTCTAAATATAATAATAATAATATGATTTCAGCTCAGAAATGCACCTGATATTAATATAAAGCCTTTTTAAACCAAAGTTTATCGTAACCGTAGTGGTTCCTAAATGGTCGTACAAATGTAGTGGTTCCTAAACTTTCCAGAATCGCTTTCAAATTCAAACTACCTCCGTTTCAACTGAAAATCCAGGAACTGAAGATCTAATTAACAACATGCTCCACTCTTGAATTCTTCCTTGTCACGTGTCGTTAGTGACATAAAAGAACAGAATCTCGTCTCTCAAATAATAACCTACTCTTGTTGGCAACCATGACGAAATCGAAAATTCCAACATGATCAAACGCTTTGCTTGTATGTGTTCTTTCTGTTCTAATTTAAATTTTGAGAAAATAAACTAATTTATCTAAATATCATTTATTATATTTTAAATTTTCAACACTAAATGTCTTACTTGCTGTGCAGCGTTTGATGTTCCTATTAGGTGCTCCTTTTTATTGATCTTGAGAACCAGTAGTTTCGCCAGAACACTGGTAATGGTTATGAGCTATTTATATTTTAAATGTGGCTTCACATTCCCTATGTTGCTGTTGTAACTACAATGTCTAGCGATTGATCTTCGTGAACGAGTAATTCAGAGTTCAGTTCAGTCAATCAGTTCACTTCATTTTACCTGTTCAGGTTCAACATTACCAGATTTTGTAATGTTTCAAAATTTGAAAGAAATCTTTTATTGACTATTTTCTATTAATTAAAGCGGACGTCTAGTTCCCAAAGCGAGTGTACAATCATGATTAGAAGGCTCAGTAGGATAACTCAAAGGTACTAATTACATAAAGTCAAGACATGCGTTTTGTGATATGAAAGTTCAAATCAAAATGAGAGAGCATGACATACTTAAAATTAATTAGATAATGCCTGGTGACCGGTTGTTCTGGAAATTGAATCCGGATGATACCCTTCCTTAATCTAATTTGTCTCGAAACTCTCGATGCCTCTGACACCGTGTGAGTTCTGATATAGTATGTCGATGCTATCAGCTCTTATTTGTCCCAAGTGAACAAAACTTATGCAAAGGTCCTCGTGATAGTATTTTAATCTGTGCTTTTGACGTGACTATAAAGAAGGTTCTAGATACAGTCTTTTCATTTATTGTTGTGACTGCATGGTGCTATTAAAAAATCCTGGTGACAACCTTTTCATTTATTGTTGTGACTGGTGACTATCGAAAAAAATCCTGATAACAGTCTTTTCATTTATTGTTGTGACTGGTGACTATAAAAAATCCTGATGACAACCTTTTTATTTATTGTTGTGACTAGTTATTATCAAAAAATATCCTGATGACAACTTTTTCATTTATCGTTGCGACTGGTGACTATATAAACATGCTGGTGACAACCTTTTCATTTATTCGTGTGTCAGGTGACTATCAAGAAGGTCAGGTGACAGAATTTTCATTTGTTTTTCTTCTGAAAGATGAATATCAAGAGCGTTCTGGTGATAGTCTTTACATTTGTTCTTGTGACTTGTTTCTATCAAGAAGATTCTTGTCTCTTGCCGCCTAATTTTAATTTGTTTATCCCAGTTAAGAAGTATCTCTCGAGCCAACGCTTCAATTCCGATGCTGCCGTGCGACGATACTTCTATGCCCAAAGCACGGAGTTCTATGAACGAGGTATCATGAACAAGGTGTTTACGCTGAGACAAATGTCTCAACAGAAACAGTGCTTATGTCGAAAAATAACCAACGGTTGTACCTTGCTTCTGCTTATCTGTTTTTTTGTCTTAATACCAATCGGGAAAAGAATATTGTGCCTTACTTATTGATCAACCCATGCATGTATTCGTTCAGCTTTGCCTATAGTCTTGTAGTCCCACCAAGTTTGTTCAAAATAGTTTCTCATCATCCTGCAAAGGAGGTCTACTTCTTCAGAAAACTGTAAATTGCAGGGAAGATGTAGTGTATTTTAATATTGGTTATTTGAAGAGGAGGAGGAGAACGAAGCTCTTTTTCCGCTTCGTGAGTGTTAAATTGCTACAATTACTTCACAAACTCCAGTAGTACGGATGCTCAAACAAATTATATTGCTTCCTGATAATTACCGGTTCATTACTAGAGAAAAAAAAAGTAGGAAAAACGAACTGAAGGAAAGTTGTCACCTACGGCAGTGTCGTTTTAGTTTTATGGTGATTCACTTAGTTTTCTTCCTTTTCCTTCATGTTTTAGAACCAAAGACGAAGTTCCTTTTTTTTTAAGGATTTCTTGATTTCTTGATTTTGGAGAGGGGTGGCCTCAGTGGTATCACGTAAGTAATGCCACCAATGATATCCATGCATTCTAAAAGTTTTGTCTAACTGTTCACCAGATTGCAAATGACCTTAAAAAATGAGGTAAGTGAATTCCAACCTGAAGTCGCTTTATCTCTACCTGCATCTGTTTAGACGTGACCATGTTAAAGGCTGAGTGCAAATAATACAAAAATAACATAAAGGAATGTTGTTGCCACGCCATATTGAAAGCAACAAAAGTAAAACAAGGCCACTGTTACACAAATCTGAAGTCACTTACTCTCTAGCTTGTTTGGTGAGACGAAGAGTGTTCCGTATTTGAAATTAAATATCGAAATTCGATATTTTTGGAATATTGATATTTAACGATATATCGAACTGAACTATCCTTATCAGCACAGGATATTGGGTCAACATCGGCCCAATATACTGGGCCAACCTAAATCGATATTGGCTGGCACTGGCTCAGTATTGGCCCGATATTCTCTGCTACTAGGGAAAGTATCGAAATATCAAATGTATCGAATATCAACAAATTTCAATATTGAAGTTGTGATTTTTTTAAAAATCGAATTCGATTCGATATATCGAAAATGAGAATACCACTAGGTGAGACACTAGTCTGCATCTGGTTGCAGACTGACGTACAATGGAAATTTCAAAAGAACATTAAAAATTTGAAGGAAAGTGCTAAAACTTGCTTTCGTAGTTGTTTTTTCCTTAACCAGAAAACAATGAAGAAGCGAAACATGGACATAAGAATTAGACTACGGAAAAACGAGAACTCAGCTTTACTTAATTGCTTTTGTACTTCTGAAGATCTAACACGTTAGTAATGTTAAGTAAGTGAGTCTCCAGCTTCCTTGTCGTTTACTACTAGTATGAGGTGTATCTTTTCTTTTCTTTTTCCTCTTCAGTGTTTGTTTCTATTGACGCTTTTGTCACATTAATTCTAGTGAAAGTTTTTCTGTTACATCCTCCCACCCCTTTCCAAAAAGAAAACTTTTTCTTGTGTCTACGAAAGTGGACTTTTTCCTTCATTGAGTGAGGCCGAAAAATGACGTAAGTGAAACAGTTAACTGGTTTAGAAACAAAGTCTTTTTTCATCAAAGCTTCTTGAGCCTGAAGCACGTCAAATGATCATATACACCAATTTAGTGGCCTAACCTTTTTCTCCTAACCTCTTGAAGTTTCTTAACTTTACTTTCCACTGGGAAGATGGTTATTATTGACGAAACACACACATGTATAGACCAGGGCGATCATCAAGTCAGACTACTTTTTAAGATCAAGACTCAGCACATTTAGTATATTAGCGAAGGTTGGTGACCTCTCATCAGCACAGGGGAGACGTATAATGGCTTATGATGCCGGTAATGTGAGGTCCCTTCTCAGATCCAATAGATCAGTATTTCGTTCTGAACTATTACTATACTTAAGAGTTACTTACCACCCTAGGGTGTGAGTGGGAAATGCTTGAGAGACGGTATTTACATGTGATTTGAGCACAAAGTGGTCTCTACATCCCTACATATGTGGCTTTTAATATGTCAAGCTTCTCTGCAACAGAACTAACGTTAGCTTCAGAAGCTGGAGATGAGAAGATTAGCAAGATGGAATTGGCATTTGTGCGAGATGGGTTGATGAGTGATGGCACTTATATTTGGATATTCTTCCTAAGTACTATTCCCATAGTTAGGTTACTTGGTGTCTTCTATCGCACAGCAAGTCATATATTGTAGCTCGGAGTTGTTTTGGACAAAGGGTTATGTTGACCAGAAGAAAAATAACAAGTAAATACCGCCATTCCTTGCAAAATTTGAAGCCCATCGTAACTTTTTTGACTGCAGTGACAATCAGGGCCCAAGATTCGCAAAGCATGATGGTATTGTTTCCTTTATTCTGATCGATATAGCTCCGAGCTACCATACAGACCAGCAACTTCCTGTTAGTCCTGCCGTGAGCGAATAGATCCTGCAGCACATCACAAATTTGGAGCAGATTGAGTGTGGCATATTAATATTGCCGACGACAACCAAACCACCACTCAAGCAACTGGTGGCGCCACTGTCGCAGGAATTGTCAGTTATGTGCGCTAGGTTTATGTACTACACTAGAAATCTCTTGAGATTTGAAAATTTCCAATTAGCCTTATACAGTCGTTAAGAAGAACAACAATAAGAAGAACCCATGTCAAAGAAACTGGTCACCACCTATTAAGAGAGACTAAAGAGTTTTTAAAGTAATTCGTCTACAAGTAAAATACATTCATCTATTCATGAATTCAATAATAAATAATCTACCTATTTATTTGTTTATTCAGGAAACTGAATTCAGGAACTGAACCAGGAATCCATACATTTGGGCGGAAATAAAGGCAAGACTGAAAAAAATTGATGAATATCCGTAATTCTTTACAATCTTCCTTTTCACATTGTTTTTGGTTGTTTTCATTACAAATACTAATGAAAAACTCTTCCTAATAAAGAAAGAGAATACTAATTTATTACACTTAACAGTTTTATTAGTATCCTAGGCTTGTACACTAACATCTTCAAGAATGTATAAATATTTATTAAGTGTACAGAAAATGAAAGATTTGTATTAACACAGAATTAAGAAAAGAAGCATCATCTTTTTTTTTCTTTGAATAAAGTTTATTCTTTACAAGTAATTAAAGGACCGGGTGATTTCATAACAAAATTAAAGCAAAAAAATACAAATTATTTCCGGGATTAAAAGAGTCTGTTAGCCTCTGGGACTTCATTATTGGTGGCTTTCAGAAAAACGGTGAGAGAAAGGTCTTCCTTCCATTGACTACTGTAAGTTATATACACAGCACAAATCATAAAAGGATAAACTTCTTTGCTTACTATCTTACCTTCATATAATCTGGTTTTGCAATGTTAATTATTCTTAATTTTTTAAAAATCTACCTTCCTCCTTTCAAAAAGGAAATAGACCTTATTTTTTTCTTTTAATTTGTCTAATTCTTTTCCCGATCTAGATGACCGCAATACATTCTTTTAGCCTTCATTATAAAACATCTTTGATTACCGCCAGAGGAATAAATATTATTAAGGTCTGTACTTTTTTATTTCTTAGAATTACTAATGAATTTAAAAGAAGTTGATCTTCGATAAATCAAATAAGCTTTAAGCAAAAACAAACAGAAAATATCGACAAACGACAATATTTGTAATCAAGGTAACATATAATTGCAATATAAAGTACAGAAGGTATAATTAGTTGGCTAAATTGCGTCATTACAATTGTTTTCATATCAATCAACAATAGCTGAGTGAGAACGTATTTGTTCGTTAGTACATACGTGTGTAATCAAAACTAATAGATAACCTTATTTACATAGATTTCGTAGCATTTGTAATCATCTGTTGTTTGATTTCTACTTACGCCTAAGGTTAATCATTCTTCTTCTTAACCTGTACGTTTGTATATCTCAAAATCATTCGACTTGCATGCTCAGAATCTATTTAATTTCGGCCCCTGATCTGGTGTCTACAAACCAGTGGCAAGAAACTATTATTTATCCATATCCACTGTTCGGTCTACACACGTAAAATTTGATAAAAATGAAATAAATAGTTCACAAGATATCGATTTATTCATATGTAAGTCCGATTTTGCAACATTATCTGGAACAGAAAATTGAAGATTCTTTAATCAAGTTTAGAGACTTGAATTCAAAACGTTCCTCTCATTTCGTTGCTATAGTAAATTCAAGCTTAGGCCCTCGAATTCAAAACACCTTTCTGCTTTCATTTTCATCGCAAATTCAAGCTTGGACCTTTAAATACAAAACACTTTTCCACTTTCGATATTACCAAGCCGATTCGAATTCATGCTACACCTTTCAATTTAAAACACTAGTCTACTAGTATTATTAGCATAGTAAATTGAAGCTTAGGCTGAATTCTCGTGATATGTTCATACTCTTGTCAAACGCCATCTCCTTTTCCCTGTTAAATGAACCCATTGTAAAGCATACTACAATGCGTGTGCAATGTTTTCCCACATCTAAAATAAAACTATTTTTCATTTCCAATTACTATTTAGTGATTTCTGTGTACAATTTTAGTATATTTTACACACAAGAAAAGAGGTTACCAGTGAGTGGTTTTGGTAGTTAAAGAACGACTTATAAGGTTGGGTCATGTCAATAACACTCTATTCTTTTCACCAATTGAGCTACAAAGAAATTATCTATTTTTCTTAGTACATCATCGCTTTCAAGGCAGAAAGCATCAGTTACATTGCAAAGTAATACACTTACGTCCTTCTGTCTTCAACGTGACGAAACACGGATTTATCAGGACATGGATCCGAGCCCAATATCTGAACTAATGGGTGGAGGATGAATTTATAATTAATTTGTTTTGTGCCTCCTCTTTCTCCTATTTTCTAAAACAAAAAATGTTTGGAAACACTGCAGACGATAAGGCACAATATTCTTCCTTATTTGCACTTGAAATGGTAAAGGTTTTTGTCTTGGAGTGTTAGTCGTACGCTGGTTCTTGCTCATTGAGAAGCTGTTGGTCGTACGAAGTGCTGGTCCAACGCCGTATCCCCGCTCCAACGTCATACGCAAACGAGTTGGAATTCACTGCCGTAATACATCAAATACTACCTTGGCCTCTTGATATAAAAATAGATGATAAAGGCATTAAAAAATGGCAATATGGAACACAAATTAAAAATTGACCTTGAGAAAAGGATTTAAAAAAAGGAATTTCTGACTGACCTGTTGTAAGTAAAGTAATTGTACCACTTTCAACTTAACGTATCAACTGCCATAGAAACTGAACGCATATGGGAGTATAACTCATTCTTCTCAGGTTTTTCCATGGCACGTAATTCAATTTTGAAGTAAATATTTCGATGAACAATGCAAGTTTTAACTCGGCGTATTTTTGTTTTAAACACCAATCCAAAACCATAACATATGGCACAGGATGAGATTGACCCTTTCTTGATATTTAATACGCATGCTTAAAATTCAGTGCTGGAAAGTTCTTCAAGTAACTTAATGAAATCCTATATAACTGTTAAGATTATAGGTTTCATGTTTATTACCTTTATTTGCATAAAAGAAACGAATACAAGGTGTAACAGTAGTAGACAGACCTCTTTTGTTCTTGAATACGATCTAACAAGAAGGCTACTGGAAACTTGTATGTTACTCTTTATATGGAGACTACACCAATACACCATCGATAGAGAAAATCAAGTCCACAAGCTGCCTTCAATACATCTTCAAATATAATGTCATGTGAACGTCATAAGGTGACATAATATTACAATTTCATAGATTGTCATGTGAACACTGTGTTATCGTTCATTTTTACGGTACTGAAAAGTGCTGAAAATGGTTACCATGTTAAAAAGTACGTCAATTCCACATGGCAAACACAATGTCTTGTTGGACGAAATTATTCCTAGACTTTCTCAGTCGTGTGTATTATTTAAAGGTGTCTAAAGTCTAATGTTTCAAGTGCTGATAGCTTAGTGTTTGTAAGTGTTGGACAATGTCAATCAATTATTGACAAAGGTACCACCATACTTAGCAATATTTTATCTCCAGCATATTTGCAGTGAAGAACCGAAAGATGGTTTCGACTCTGTAAGATACTTTCAATTTGATATGAAAGAAAAAACAACTCCACTCCTGGATTTATAATAAAATTCTCACATGTAAAGATGCACCATGGAACTGGGAAATAAAAGGAGTAGTAGTAACTTAACTGCACGTATTCTTCTGTTTCGTTGTGAAATACATAGGAATTGATTTCATCTTGGTATGGTTGTTCAGTACAGTTGTTAATGAAAATGCATCTGTTTGCGTACACGTTATTAGATGAAAAGAAGTTCTATCACTTCTACCATCAACCAGTTGGCAACATGATTAACTTATTTGTATCTCACCTTTCAGTTAAAAAGTATAGTCTTCTTACTACCTCGCTTCACGAGAAAACTGCCGCCTCCTCCGCTTCCTGGCTTCATGTAAAATGTAATGTAACATGTTATACGTAGACATTAATACTCTGTATTTTCTATTAATACTCTGTACATTCATAACTAAAACCAATGGATAAAGGATAAATCGTATATTATAATCCTTCCTCAAGTAAAGAAAAAGTAACAGGGTAAGATAATTATGTGCTTTTAGTTACATTCCATTTAATAATTTTACGATCACGTTTTCACCACATTGTGTTTTTTTCTTTCTAATACTAATTTTAAAATTTATTGTTTATTTTGACCATAACACGTTTTTTGCATAAATAAGAATGTTTACATATTCATAGATTACACAGTAAACACTTTTCATTTCATTAATTATGTATAAACTTGAAAAGTGATAGCTAAATATTGTAAAATATACGAAGTATATTTTCTGTAGAATCAGGAAAAAAGAGAGAAATTATTATGTTTCTGTTTAAAGTTAATTGGAATACCAATGAACTCACAGAAAGATATCTGTTGATTTATGAATCAAATCCTTT
>JAGDQP010061335.1:0-12059 GCA_022664845.1 Lepisma saccharinum
TCTCTCTCTAATTTCTTTGTCTAACAGACATCCATCGGTTTCCATTTTTCATTCTGTGTGTGTTCAAATTATGATTTGCATTATTTTATATATACTGTTTCATCTCTCGTTTATTTCAATTCACCTGTACTAATTCAAAAAACCTGAAAATATTGTTCTCAGGTTGTTTAATTATCGTTACGTGGGAGACGGAGGGAAGGAGAGAGAGGGGCCTCTTTACCAGATACGATTATAGAATAAGATGGTGTCAACTGGGTGGTCTTGCTTGACAGCGCACAGTGGGACGGATCTTTAGCCTGGCAGGACAGAAATAATATGGTTTTGGATTTCAAAACAGGATAAACACTGTCTTAATGTGATCCTAAATGATTACACTGAAAATCAAAGTACAATTAAAGTTCACGATATGTCCCAAAAATGTTCCGAATACGTTCCAATTATGCCATGTTTTTGGTGCATAATATACAAACTTTTCGTCAAATTAATATGAACTATGCAACATTCTTAGTGCATAATATATGAACTTCTGGTGAACTGATACCCAATTTATGCACAAAAAGTTCATTTAAAATTGGTAAATGTACTGAAAGTGATCTTAAAACGAAGTGTAGATAATTTGAACTAAAGTAAATATGAACTTAATGCGTACAAAATGTGAGCCGTGCTCCAGAAGCTAATAAAAAGACACATTGAGCACACTAAGAACTCACATTGTTTTCAATAGGTTCACTTAAAATTCACATGTATTTCGGTTTGGTGAAATTTTTATGTGCTTTTTATGCCTGTGGATTTTCAGGGTGTGTACGTATGGGTCACAACTAGTTTTTGGGAATGATATAATAGGGTTTGTGTGAGAGTTGGTAGAAGTCGTTTGGTTAGCGCGACCGTATTTTTTTCCTTAGAATCGGTCTGCAGTTACATTAGAAACTACGCTCTATGTACGTAGCTTATGATCGATTTAATAAATGACTTTGACGAATCAAAATATATGTATTTACGTTGATATTTAATAGATAGTTTCTTCTTTGTTTGGCGTGTTTTTAAAGCCAAGTTTCGATAAATTATTCCATTTATTAATTTAAATAATAGGCTTGCAACAACAAAGCTCGACAAAGCCCGTTGAGAAAATATATTCAGCGTTTAAGTGAGTTATTTGGGTGTATAATTATATTTTTTAACAATGTTCAACGAAGTTTTTTGACAAAATAAATAATTTTCAGTGATGATGGCGCAATTCCAAAGAAAGCGATGTTTTACGTTTGGCGTAGAAAATGTAACATTTCAAGAAGATTAGTCCGTGTGTGTGATTTTATAAAGACTAAAATTGGTTTGAACGATTCTAGTGAATCTATTCGTGAACAAATACAGCTAAAAATCCTAAAATTTGGCCCCTCCCCCAAAAACGATGATCTAAAAGTGTTTGAAAAAAGTAATAGTTAAGTGAATATTATAGTTATTTTTTAAGGAACAAACAGTACTCAAGCAAGAGATCATATCATTAGATCCCGAAAGTTATTCGATACGTGTTGTGATTAATCTCGGAAAAGGATATTGAAACATTTGCTGGAAACTAATACTCTTGGTGTGATTGTTCTTGCAGGTGAAATGAACTTAACGATACACAGGCAGACATTTTGTGCTCCAGTTCCAAACCAAGATTTGAAATTGTTTTATGAATAGTATTTATCTAATTGTGCCGGTCGATATTTACCATCTGAAAATCTATATGCTTGTTTTATTATTTGGCTGTAGTTAATTCAGGTTATATATTTATTTTATAGGAAACATTTCCAATCTACCAACTCTTAAATAGATATGTGAAACCTTTAGACATTATCCTTGAACTTCCATATTTAATTATTTTTAACACCAATCCACTCAAATCTGGAAAGCTCGTCACACAAAGCAATACTACAAAGTATACATACGATACTTATCAATGATACATAGTAGATAAAATAAACCATGTTTGATGTTAATATTATATAGGAGGAAGTTCAAGAGTACCCGGAATAAGAACTATAAGAACTTTAGAGAAAATCTTATCTTTAAATTTTTTAGAGCCTGTACAATTAGTGACTTTACGAACATTGTACAGATTTTTAATTTCTACGGATCCGATTGCAAGCATAATTTGCCAAAATATGTAGTAATTTTACCAAAAAATATTATATGAATTTAGGTGATGAATGTACTTGATGAAGAAGCAAATTTATGGTGTGAATTTATAAGTAAATTTGTTGGATACCATTATTGGATATATGTGAAAGCGCACCGATATGAAGTTATCGCATGTAATTATCGTATAGATTGATTCATGTCATATAAAATGCTACACTTGTGAAAATTCTTTACTAGATATTGGAGTAACAGCCGATAATGATAATATCGATACGTGTGCAAATGAGCTAAGATGATAATGTTCACCTTATTGAGCAAAATTGATGCTGAAGATAATGAAAGAAACTTCATTGCGTTTTGTAAAACAAACACTGGAAAGAAAATAATTATATGATGCAAATCGCTTTCCCACCCTTATGCCCAGAGTTCAAGTATAGCGGTTCTATTCTGACTGAGAGTTTGCTGGACTTTTTGCCACATTAGTAGGTTCATATCGACTTGGTAGCTACAGACTCTAATTAAATAAGGTTCTACTAGTTAACTAATCATAATATAAACAATTCCTTATTTGCTGTAGAGTTTACAGTGTAATTTCTAGACATATTTAAATACACTGTTTCTAAATAATTAAATAAGCATACCTGGTGGAAAAACAATTTCCTATCCTTTACTAAAAAAACTGAAAATGCTATTGTTTAGAATGTGAGATGAAACACAATCCGCAGGAAGATAGGAGAAAATAACATCTATATTCCTCTAGGTGAAATAAATACTTAACAAATATCAACCCTTAAAATTATGAAAGCGGGATACATTAGTATTTCCATGAACCAATTTATGCTCATGCAGTTAAATTAATCAGGCTTCTGGAAGAAAACACGACATTATGACATTAATTATAAATTTTAAACAGCACATTATGGGTTTTGAAACAGGATTCCTCACACAAATTATTTGAACACTTATTTAAGATCTTTGCCAACAACTACAATACATTTTGTGCTGCTTTTCTCAGAAAACATATTGCAAAACAGTTCTTTTCGAAAAAGATGTTTATTTGTTGTTGAAAGTAAATGGGAGATCCAATCTTGCTGTTGATATAGTATCGCTAATGGATGACTCTGGGCTGATAACATTTTCAATTACTCTATTTCGTATCTGATATTAAGGAAAGAACACTTGATTTGCTTCCATTTGACAAATATGTTCAATACTCGCAGAGTAACTGGCTGCCTAACGAAAAATTAATGTGCTCCCAAAATCAAATTTATTTTTCTATGATCTGCGTGAGTCCGCTGACAATTGAAAAAGCAATCAACAGAATAAAATCCAAAGCTACAGGGGCAGATGAAATCTCTCTAGAATTAATTTAAAAAATATTGCCATTTGTACTTGTTCCCATTACAAACTTATTTAACATGTCAATTACCACAAACACTTTTCCTACCTTATGGAAAATTGCAAGAGTTCTTCCCCTCCCTAAGACAAAAGTTATCACCAGTGCCGACGACCTTCGACCTATTAGCATTTTATCCGCTCTTTCCAAAGCCCTAGAAAATGTAAGCGATTAAATTCGTTCTTACTTACAAACGCATAGCCTTCTTGACCCCTTTCAATCAGGTTTCCAGAAAGGTCGTAGTACCGCCACTGCTCTAGCTCATATCACAGATGACATTCGATATGCTCTTGACAATTGAAATAAAGCTATTCAGTGAAAGACAATATTTCAGTAAAGCTTTTCAATCTATAAATCACAACATTCTGACACGCAAATTATTAACGTTTTACAACATTTCAGACTCCTCTGTCAATTGGATTCAAATTTATTTAACTGGCCGCTCGCATTCTGTTTCTGTGTTTCTGGTATTGACTCCTTTCTGAGAACTCGTCATCATGGAGTACCTCAAGGTAGTGTACTCGGTCCTCTTCTCTTCTGCTTGTACATAAATGATTTTCCATCTGTATTACAGAACTGTAAATACCATCTTTACGATGACGACTTTCAAGTATATATATATTGTTCTGCAAGTAATCTACACATATTTATTGATAAATTAAATGAGGACTTATGAAGAATTGTTCAGTGGTCAAATGTTAACGGTTTGAAATTGAATCCATCTAAATCTCAATGTATATGTATAGCTTCTAAAGTAATTCTTTCATCTCTTAACTCTTCTTCCTATTCCAACGTACTTCTAGATGGAATGATAATTCCTTTCTCGCACACCGTAAACAATTTAAGTCTTATTTGTAATACATACCTAACTTGGACGGAATATGTTAGCACTGTCTTTAAAAAGACCTTTGCAACTTTACATTCTTTGAGCAGACTTAAAAATTTTCTTCCCATCTCCCTTAAGAAAACGCTTGTTCAACCCTTAGTAATGCCTCATGTGGATTATTGCAACGTAGTGCTTGCCAGCCTGGATGATGCACACACGTACCGGCTACAGCGCATTCAAAATGCTTCAGTGCGTTTTATATTTAATCTTAAACATTATGATCATTTAACATTTTATTTTAATTGGCTGCAATGGTTAAAAGTCTCACAACGACTGTAGTGGCATTCTTTACTGTTCCTATTTAAAATTCTACGCGATTGTCAACCTTCCTATATTTTGCAACGTTTTAAGTTCCTAAGCGATCATCACAACCGAGACACTAGGTCTCGCGCAAACCTATTACTTTCTATTTCTCACCATAATTCATGCTTTTATTCGAAGTCCTATACAGTTTCTGTATCCCGGAAGTGGAACGGACTGCCAATTTTCCATTAGAGACTCAACTTCATTAACAAGTTTTAAATCTATGCTTTACAGCCACCTCTTAGAGCAACACAACTAAGATGTGTTTCAATAGTATTATCTCAAATCTTCAAATTCTATACAATATATACTAGTATCCCTTTAGCTGTCAATGTAAATTAAATTGTAAGTCGATAATGTTAGCTTATATTCTCATAGTACTCATTGCATTGCATTTATACCTATATTTTTATGTGTGTATGTGTACGTATGTATGTAGTTAGTGAATTTTATCTAAAATCTGTAGTGCAGATAAGTTTTGTTTTGTTTCCTCTCTTTTATTTTTTGCTTTATTTTGTTAACTTTTATGAACTTTGTTGTATTATAAATCTCTTCCATCTTAGTAGTGTTTACCGAAACTGTTAATTACTCTCTCTGTATTCATGGTTGAGTGGTAAAAAAAGGTCGTAAGGGCCTTAACTTCGCCATGTAAAACAAGATGTAAGTAAAATAATAAAATAAATACTCTGGAGGCAACTTGAGCCGCTTTTCAAACAAAAATAATCTAACATGATTTTAATTAAATGTAATTTCGTATTGAAAGAGAAAATATTAGATTGCATTCGGTTTCTTCACACTTTCACATAGCTCCCATTATAACATTACATTACATGTTTCCTTATTTAGATATTTTTGTTTTTAGAAATCATGACATTGATTCTAATTCTAAAAATGCTTTTAAAAATAGGCTTTCTTTCTCGACGCAAGTTACCATACACGATTAGGACTACGGTTTTCCCAACTCATATTTTTATACAATTTTTTTTAGAAAGTAATGCAACTTTATGGCTCAATGCTCTTGGAGTTTCCAGGTAGCGAAATAAGCACAGAAAATTATTGATAAACCATATTTTACATATTACAGCAGGGAATATTCATTCTGGAACCTTATATCAAGAATGGAAGCTATAATTCCCTTGTAGAGACTTGCGGCCCGAAAACATCAGAATTGAAGAAGTCAATAAGAAAGCGCCTGTACAAATATTAGAGAACTGTCAATCTCACGAAAACGCCAAGAAATGATGAACGTACATTGCGGTCAGACAAAAAATATGTAGACATTAGAAGAGTAATGGTTGAGTCTAAAAACATGTTCAGTGGTATTCAAGTCAGAAGTGCTCATAAAGCACTTGTATTGTTATTTAAGATGTATCTACACAAAATATGCCCCGAATGGGAACTTTTGCCGAGATATGTTTAGGCGTATCTGCACTATTCCCACTGGATTATGGAAACAATAACTCCTGATAATTGTGAATTGAATTTTATTTACGGCCTATAGGCATCTAAGGCTCAGGCCGAAATAAGGGAGGGGAAAGGATTCGGGAAGGTGTAGGCCAGGGCCTATGTTGAAGGTGCCATCCCGGTATTTGCCTGGTATGACAGAAAAAAACCTGCAAAAACATGTCAGGATGGTCGGTCGCTGGGATCGAACCCACGACCTCCCGAATGCTACGCCACCACTCTGTCACTGCGCTACGGTGTCGGTGTGATAACTGTGAGCTTGATGCTATGTATTGGTAAGTCACCCTGTACTAATCACCAGATACTAGTCCGTTTCTGTAAACACCCAACTCGGTTGGCTTTAACAAAGTATATTAGCTATTGTAGAACTGAAATGTTAAGCTCCCTTGATAATTGCAACTGCGGTACACGTAAGATTAATTGAGTTTTTGGATTACATAAATTGAGTTTCTTGGTAATTGCGGCTATTCTATTCGGTAAGGTTAACTGATTCCTCTGATCAGTATAAGTAGGCCTATATTATTTGTTAGCTCTAAGGCTGAAGTAAGTAGGGTTTACCATCCTTTCTTGTTTCACATTGTTTATTCAATAAGAGCAAAAGTAAAGAAAATAACGGGTGAAATAAATCCCGTTTCATATTTCAATAACGAACACAATTGACCGTAAAGAAGTTCTAAATGTAACTTCAAAATTGTGTCCATGAACTTTCAGACTTTATTGTTTCTCTGATTAGAGTTACTATATAAGTTGGTTTGACAATAACCGAGAGAAAGGTTGAGTTGGAATCGACCATTTCTCTCAGTGTTAGAAGACTGCTTTAAGTTCTTAATAAAGTACACGGAGAAAATTGAATACAACTAAACAAAAGATAATATAATTTGAATTATCCACAGGCACAGGACTAGTTTCCTGCTATTTGAACGCACCTTAGCTCTACAGCGAACGCTTGGGCAGTTACCGATTACTAGAAGACAAATTAAATTAGATTTTAATTAAATAAAGATAAATCAGTTACCGAAAATAACTGAAAGCCGGTGGCTTCCCGGCAATGTCGCACCCGACTTGCGAGCCCTCTGTATCATTTTCACTTACTTTTGATGGCAAACCGTGGATTAATCCTCAGCCTGTAGAATCACATTCTGAGCTTTCCACTCCTCACACTAAGTCATTTTTTAGACAGAAAGCAAGAAAAATTCGTTCTTTCAAGCGCAATAAACAAGACTTACATCATATCCTTACGAAAGTCATGAAATCCGTGCTCAGCACAACAAACATTGTCTCACAAGAACGGACCACCTCAGTTCGTGGCCCTAATAGGCCAAATTCTGATACTGACTATGGGCTCCCCGCTCTACCCAATCTTAATTGTACCAAAACATTTCCAAACATGGAAAAGATGACTCTTGAAACTACACCAAATCAGCTAAAAACTGCAAATGTGGAAACTGACCTCTCTGAATCAGAATCAGATATGGAAACAGACAGTTTTCAGAAACCTAAAAAGACAGCAAAAGTTTCACATGACCTAAAGGACAAACAATCCTTAGTGGAATTTAAGAATAAAAATGGAGGTCTTAATCCCTCAGAAGACACAGGTACCAGTGAACGTGGGGTATGTACTACACCCAAACTTTCGCCATTCTACATTTATGGTATCGACAATAAATGTACCTTTACCAGACCACTAAAATCTACTTGCCAGGTAAAACCAATTTGCCATCATAACAAAGATCAAATCAATATACAGACTCATACTACTACAGACTATGATAAAATAGTCGTCTATTGTCAGCAATTAAAAGTCCAATATACAACAGAATTACCTAAGAGAGACCGACCACTCAAAGTCGTATTACGTAAGCTACCAGCCGATACTCTACCATCAGATATTAAACAAGATCTCATTGATTTAGGTTTTCCAGCCATTGAAGTAACACCAATGTCCGGCCGGGGCAAAGTATCCAGATAAAAGATCCTTTATCCATTATTTTTGGTCACCTTACCACGAACGACAGATACAAAAGCACTCATATCTTTACAAACCTTACTTAGCTATCGAATCACTGTAAAAGCCTACAAACCTGTGGAATTCTTACAATGTTTCCAATGCCAGAGATTAAGACATAGCCAACAAACATGCTGGTCTAAGCCGAGATGCTTAAAATGTGCAGATTTCCATCTAACTACCAAATGTCGAAAGAAAACTCGTATTGATCCTCTCAGGAGTGTAAATTCTAGGGGCGACCACCCGACCAATTATCGTGGATGTAAGCTGTTCAAAGCCGAAAAAGCGAAAAGCAACAACTACATCAGCAACTTTCGAAAACAAATCACCGCAAGTCAACAGCAACATCACAATTACACAATCGCAGATACCAGGACCACTCAATCTGCTACTTCAAAAGTCACTGCTTCACTTCAACGCAACACTAATACTTCTATCATGGATCCAAGTTCTACTAATAACACCAGCAATACTAACAACCATTCAGCTACGGAAAATTATTCAACTGCTGACTCTATCACTTCTAAGTATGGCTTCTTTGACATGGTCAGAGACTTAAAACAACTTTTCGAAGGACTCAATCTACGCACCATCTTCAACAAAATCAAAATTGGGGTGGATAAATTAAAAAATGCACCAGATACTTATACAAAAATTACTGCAGTTGCTGAAACCTTCATGAATATCATCGATGATGGCACACACTAAACAACGACTGCACCGCACAATACGTCCGATGGCATGGAATGCAAATGAACTATGGGAGTAACTCATCACTTTTAAACATTTTCTAAAAGAGCAAAATATCGATATTGCTTTACTAAATGAAACGCCCTTAAAACCATACAACAAATTCAAAATTCGAAACTACTCCACCATTCGAACAGAGAGACCTGGTTTCAAAGGGGGTACGGCTACAATAATTAAAACACACATTTCTTATGAAGACATTACTTTATCGCCTTTACAATCAATAGAAGTTACGGGCAGTAAAATTCTCACTTCAGATTTTCCACTAGTCTTCATCGCCGCTTATAAAAGACCACTACTCCAATTTCATTCAGAAGATTTTATCGCATTAAATATACTTGGACCAAGAATCTTAATTGCTCGGGATTTGAACTCTAAACATCTGACTTGCCACTCACGAACAACTAATCAAGCAGGCTCCGTCTATGATGCACTTCCCAGAATCAAACTCATACCTGCAGCACCTACTGAACCAACCCACTTTCCGTTGCAAGGAGGACGACCAGACGTCTTGGACATGAATCTTTACAAAGATGCAGTAATTGATGATGGACCTCATTCAATAAACGATCTAGGCTCTGATCACAATCCACTTTGTTTTGATATAAATCATCTCCATACATCTCCTATGCCTACATCGCCTACTATACGCACTGCAGATTGGAATCACTACAAGCAACTCCTTTCGGAATTAATAGAACCACGAATACCGCTCAACACCCCAGATGAAATTGACCAAGCAACTCAAACTATTACAGCAGCTGTTAATTCTCAGGATCTACGAACACTAGTTCTATTTAAAATGAAACACTGGACCCGAAAACATTGGCAGAAAACCAAACGTCCATCTTTTAAGGCACTTTGTAATTTGCTAAAAATATACAATCATCGCATAAAGCGGCTTCAAATTCAAAAATGGGATCAAGCACTTCAACAAATGGACTCTCCAACTTCAGTTTTTTTTAAACTCTGCAAACGATTTAGTAAAGGACACGACACTGTTACAACTCCACCCCTACAAGGCCCAACTGAACTCGTCTTTACTGCACCAGAGAAAGCTACTCTTTTTGAGAACCAGTTAGAGGAACAGTTCTGTCCAAATGCTGAACTGTACAATAACGCAATTATTGACACTGTACATCGTTACCTCCAACTTATTATAATAGATAAAGCATTCCCACCAGCAGCTTTGACAACACCCCGGGAAGTTTAGCGTCATATCAAAACACTAAAAACACACAGTGCAAACGGCCTCGATGGAGTTCCTGCAATAGCATTAAAAGAGAACCCTCGAAAATTACTTCTTGTTCTCTGCCGATTATTTAATGCTTATTTACTAGAATGCCATTATCCACTCAGCTGGAAAGAAGCAAAAATAGTTATATCAAAACCAAATAAAAGCCGTAATTATTCACAAAATTTTCGGCCCATCAGTATTTTGTCGCACATAAGTAAAGTATTTGAAAAATAGTTCAAACCACTCTTGCAGCACATCAATGAAAAACATTTTTTTCCTACACATCAATTTGGATTACGCAAGAAACATGATACAACTGAGCAACTAGTAAGTACTGTCGAACATCTCACCCAGCAATACAACAATTTTGGACATAAAATTGGTATTTTCTTAGACGTCCTGAAAGCGTTTGGCAAAGTCTGGCGCAACGGACTTCTCTAAAAACTTCATCAAATACAAATACAATCTTCCTACTGTATACTGTTTGAATCTTACCTTAATCACCGAACCTTTTGTGTTAGTCATGATGGAGCTTTATCAACCTCAAAACCCATCCCAAGGATCTCTCTCACCACTTTTATACAAATTGCACACAGCTGATCTACCAATCAAACTAATATATTAACAGTCACTTCTGCTGATGATACTGCTATTTTCACTTCTAATCGTAATATCAAATACATCCATCCGACTCAAATACAACGATTATAGACTAAGTCGATCAATGGGCAACAAATTGGCGTATCAAAATTAACCCAGAAAAGTCTGTAGCAGTTCATTTCTCAAGAAGATATGAAACACATCATGGCTTGCCACACCTTCAAGATAATGACATCGAACTTCAACCATACGCCAAATACCTTGGCGTTCTTCTAGATCGCCGCGTAAATTTTCAACAGCGTATCACCGCTATTACCAACCAAGTCATCCAAAGACTAATAGCACTATATCCAATATTCCGCATTCAAACAAAACTTCACTTATATAAAATGATGATTCAACCCATACTTCTATATGCCGTTCCAGTATCCCATCATGCTTCCAACACTACTTTGAAGAAGCTCCAAATTGTAAAGAATCGTGGAACTCGTATGATAACAGGTTTCTCTAGAGATACGAAAATCACGCAACTTCATGAAGTTCTTGAATTATTTTATATTCTTGAAGTGATCGAACAACACCATCGCAATTTCTGATTACGTCTTCGCAACTCTAACACCCCAGCTTTAACATCTATTGGCATCCTAGCTGTGAACAGAAACATACACTAGATTCCACGACCACCAAATAACATCTAACTAACTACCCAATACCCTCTCTTCACATGTTGATCACATGATACTCACTTCTTAATTGCATATTCCCAGCAGAACGACAGTTGCTATGCTGTAACTTCAATTACAATCTTGCACCACCGCCAAGTTTCACCACAAATACAAGGCAAGGGCTCACGCTCGGTACTTGATTCATAATAAACCCGTCATGACAACTTCCGACTTCCTACAGAATAATTCATGTAATAATATGTGGGTGCCCAATAAGCATTTTATCTTATCTATTTTCATTTCTTGGTATATCCTTCATTTATAGTTAATTTACTCTTCTGTAGGAACACCCAGCTAACATTCGAGAGAGTCTGAGGGAAATGTCCGCTAAACTATGAAATTATACTTATACTACTACAGTTGTATATTTCTTGATTTGCCAGCTAACTCATATATCGAACATGGACTCTTTACTACAATGATCTCGGGGTATTACTCTTTAGTTCTTCCGGATGACGTCATATACTTTATTAAGATGCCTGCTTGTAGGGAACCCAGGCTTTCGCACATGGGTGAGGCGAAACTTAATATTACTTTATAAGTCTTGGCCTAGTGTAGAAATGCTACACTAG
>JAGDQP010061336.1:0-12058 GCA_022664845.1 Lepisma saccharinum
TGGAAATCAGTTAGAGTCACTTTACACACGAGTCTGTTTTCTTCTTCTGCGAACTTTACGATGACTGATTTCGAAAATAAAGTTCGTATTTGTAACTAAGACCGTTAGTCACTACTAAAATGTATAAGTTCTACTAAAAATCAGAAAAGTCGCACTTTCTTGACGAAACTAACAAAGTTCTCTTTTTAGACAAACGAACGACGAGTACAAGTTAACTGTTCAAAGTCACTGCTATTACTAGCATGCAGAATCAATGTAAATTGTGAGTATTTTTAATATTGAATTTTCTCAGTCTCTTTTCGTTCTTGTGGGGACAGAGAAGAGAAGGTATGCAACTCGGAATTTTTTCCTTTCTCAAACGTGGTAATCTCATGGTTTTGGTGATTGACGTCACATCCTATGTCATTCCTGGGAAGGTGATCTATGGTTCTTGTATGATATGATTTTACTTGGATCTCGGGAGAAGTAGATGAGTAATTTTCGGTTTAGAATTAATTCAAGGATTGCTTTTCGAATTTGGAAGGGAAAGAAGTAAGCTCTCTTGAAATGGTGTTTTTACTTAAATTCTCGTAGCCTTGTGGCTGTCGTAGAATTCTAAAATATGAGTAATATATCATGTATTTATTCTTGGCTATTAGTCTGGAAGGGCGGTGATATCATGGAAGATTTTGATTCTCACATGAATAATTATTGTACTTGTGGCTTGATATAATGTTTGTGCATCACGAAGCAAATGATTGTCTCTTTCCTTTAATAATGTTGTTCTGTTATGAACAAACACTTATGTATTTTTCGTATATTTTAACTGTGTAAAAGGGCTAATTTTCACCTTTGATTTATTCTAGAGTTTCTCTGATTTATATTAATTATATTCTCTGTTAATATTATACTCAAAACACTAATATATATATATACTTGTTGAAAGTATAAAAAATACAGAAATAATTATAATAATTTCAATTAATATAAATAAATGGGCAAGGGAAAGTTACATACTATCGTAACGAAAATACACTTCTTATATTAGAAGATATGTATGTATATGTACGTGAGACATAGGTACTGAAGACAGAGAATGCAAAGCAATTTGAAAGAACTAACAAGACGATGCTTTTGAGAATTTCCTGAGATTCATTAGTTAATTGTTTAAGTTAATTGAACAATAAAAAAATTAGAATAAATAGATTCCATGTTTCTCGTTAAATCAAAACACAGATATGCATAAACTAGTTTTGGAGAAATATATTAGAAGGTGAACAAACTGGTTATAACAAAGAGAAGATTAAGCAAAACCTGGCGTGATACAATGAATGAAGACAAAAAGCAAATAATATGCTCTACACATGAATAGCTTGAGAAACTGGAATATATAATAACGACAATGAAACCAGGGTGAATAGGAGTAACTTATGAAGAATGATAAAATTTAATATAACAATCTTCTTATAAATGTAAACAAGATTTTTGCTAACAAACTTATGTAGCAAATCAGGCAGGTTAGTTTGAAAACTAGTAAAAGAGTTGAATGTATTATTGGGTATCAATCAGAGCGTTTAAAATAATCTTAATGTTTTGATTTCGCTAAGCGTTCAAAATTCAAAAAATAAAAACTGTTATTATTAGAGACGAAATGCAATGTTGTTTCAAAAATACACAAAAATATTTTCATGAATGAATTCTTATGAAACAAGAATGAAAATTAATTATATACATATTTGTCAAAGGAAATCCGTAGTTTCGGAGCTATAAATGCCCAAAGTTAGCACACTTGTTATAAATGACGTAGTATTTCGACAGTTAACTTGTGTCGGCTTAGTAAATGAAATCCAAGTTGAATCCAAAAAATGTATTTCAGCGAAGTTTAGAATTAAAGAGTGCAGCTGCAAAGACAATTAGTATCCATATCCTTGTCAGCCACTCATCGTCAATATCATCATAATGAAATATTTTTGTGAGGAATCTCTTCTAAGTTGCACTCCTAAATCGTCATCATTTTTCAATTATAGTCTTTTGCTACAACTTTGATTGCCGTTTTCTAAGCCGTCATTACGTCATTAATTGTCGATATATTAGTCCCTTACACTTAAACGATGGCTCCCTATCTTTTTGTGGAACCCGTAGCTCTAAATCTATGCATTTCTTGACAAAGATGGACAAAATCAATTTTCTTCTTTGTACTGTGTAGAATTCGTTCCTGGAACTTTGCCGTGTATTTGTTAGTATTATTCTGTTGAAGTTAAATATGACAGACACAGTTAGTATAGCAGTGGTGTAGATTATTATGGCAATATTTTGATTTAAGAGAGTATGTAGCATTTCAAGTCTATGCGTTTCAGTCTAGCTACTACACAATTATTATCTACAAATAGCTTATTGAAATTCATACTAATATTGATCTGTTCATTTATTATAATAATCCTTGAGCCGATAATTACTGTTTCTGTAATGTATGCAGAGAAAACGATTTTCCAGAGCATTGTATTAAATTAGGAATACACTAAATTCCCGATATAAATACCACTAGTCTTCAGCCATTAAACATAACCCACATAATACAACATTAAATAGTCTTACGTCGTATTATCAATACAAACCTTAGACCTAATACTATAAATCACATGCATCTATGCATTATTTGCATTCTTTCACTATTTTTGTAACATTATAAAATGGGTGGGAAATAAATATATACGCGTCTATATAACCAGTATTCTATTTGTGAAAGAAAAGAATTTCTCAGAATGTAATACCTTCACGCTAGAGGGACGAATTTTGCAGACAGGGTAAAATCCCAATTAACCTCGTTACAAATCAAGTACTATGTAGCACTGAAAAGTACTTTGTTACGCATTTGAGAGCATATTCTTAATTACATACAAAATTTCTCTTCATAAAGAGCTGGAAAAAATTATAATAGTTTGTGATTTTGAAACTGTGCATGGTAATTGATAGGGCAGCTCCATTAAGATCACTTCATGACCCTTGTACTTGTAACTTTTTCATGTAAATTGAGATTTTTCCAATATTTGGTTTCAGATTCGGTATGCTACCTTAGCGGAGGTAAGGTGAGGTTAACTAAGATTTTATTAAGCACAAAAAAGAAAAAGAAAAGATGAAGTGATTACAGTTGATCAGCCCCGGATTAAAATATTCCTTACGTAAAGTAATTTAGCCATTTCTAATGAAACCTAATTCGGAATTAGCTCATTTATGGGGGGAAGAAAACTATAAGCTTCACTTCTTGTTTAATTTATGTACTACTTTTGATAGTATGAGATGGCATAAATAAAAAAATGGTCATGAATTTATTATGCAGAAACAAGTTCTTTTCGACTCTGACAGTTACTACCAGCCTTGAGAATGTGTCCCCAAACTTCAATTTTTAACTAGCAATGGACGAAAACATTCGTTAGTTTTCTTTTCTTCTTCCTGTATCTCGCACCTATGCATGCGCATTTCTGTTCTTACAACGTTGTCAGACGATTGTCACTCACCACCAGTACACTAACTAATATAAAGCTAAGCACGCAACTAAGTTAGTAATTTGTGTTTCTGAATAAGAAAATTTCGTATGGTGTTAACATAGTACTAACTAATCACGCAATTATCTACTAATTAGTGAGATCTTGCTGAATTCAGCAACCTATGTTTTAGTTTTGTCAACTAGATGCGTGAACTTTGGATTAACAATCGTCTTGATTTTTATGAACGTAAGTGCATATTCAAAGTAAGAATTTTGATGTAACTTATACCTTCCTTCTGTACTGTATTTCTCTTGATAAAGTGTGTTTTTGGTGATAAACTGAAACTGGAAACTTATGTAAGAAACTCTTTAGGAGACCATCCTCTTTTACATAAAACAAGGTAATATAATACCTAAGGCAGCATAATTTCATTTTGAAGATTTTTAATGGGGTGCTGCAGAATATAAAAGCATCCATTGATATAATAAACTTACCATTGTAATTTATGATATCATATATTTGCAGTCAATTAATCTTTGTAAGAGACTGACCTAGAACTATTTGTTTTCTTTTTTTATTTAATTTCCTACACGACAGAGTTTTATGTAATTATTCAAGAAAGCTCCGTAAAAGGAGTTATCTCTTAAGGAAACATCTGAAGAAAACAGGACAAAAAGCTAAGTGTTGAAATACTTTGACATGACATTATAGTTACTTGTATTACAACTGAAGTATTTACAAATTTATACTTTATTTAGCTGTACTTTTCATTGCTCTTTATATTTATTCAGTTGCAGATTTTGGGTTTTACTTCTCTACTAATTTGTATGTTTCTTTTTGATTTGTTAATAATGTCTGCATTATTAATATTGTTCGTGTACTTTATTTTTAAGAAGGATTGATCGAGCATGTTTTAACTTACCATGCACTTTCTCTGTTGAAAACTGTGCTATTCTGATATGGAAGGATAAGAAATCAACCTACTCTACATCCATCAACTGTACTAAATACAAAAGATGATAGCAGTGAATTATTTAGGGAACATAAACAGCTCGATTAATTCGTTCATAATGTAAAATATTTTTGTCTATTTTGTCCTATAGGTTTTGTCCAGAGATCGCGACAGGGAACTCGATCTAAAATAGAATAATTTTCTTTACAAAATGCAATTGATTCTCCTCTCTTCGATCTATATATTCTTCAACAAAAGGCAAACTGTTTAATGTGCAAAATGAACTAAGTAATTCGTCTTTCTCTATCTTTAACAGGTCTCTGTCATCTAGTATTGAAATTGAAGGAAACTTCATAGTTGATACGATTCTTGCCGCTGCAAGAACTCAACTCCTCGCTAATGGCTTCGACCGAATCCCCATCCCAGATGTTGATAAGAACTTCTGCGCAAAGGTAATATGTTTCGTATCTCTTTTCCTCTGTACGTTTTCTATTTCTTCTACATTTTCTGTTATTGTTATTTCCTAGGTCTGATGGGAAAATTATCCTTCGAAAATGTTGGAAACGCTGAAAAGTTATGTTATTAGTCGCTAAAACTCATTCCAAACATTCATAACAGTTCATTCGTGTTATTTGGTAAACTCTCATTTAGTTACAATCTAAAGGAGGATCTATTCTTTTATTAAATATGAATTCGGTAATTAACATTTTGTAATCACACAGAACCGGGAAATCGAGTTAGTAGGCTACCAAAATCATGGGAAAATAAATCTTCAGGGCTTGATATTTCCAATACCATTAACAGTAGAACTGAGGTGGCATCGTACTTTCAAAGACTTCAAATCTGATATATCCAAAAATGCATATTCCAAAATTGTGTATTGGGCTCGCAAGGGATTCCCCAAAGGATTTCCCAGGGGATTCCCAGAAACTCTGTGAAGTAAAGATGGGTCGAAATAAGCATGAATTGGACTACCTTCCAACAACTAACAATAATTCGTTTGAGGCAAGTCGATATCTCAGATTTCCTTTACGGACGATTTTTAGAAAAGGATTCGTGGTTGTATAAAAAAACACGAGTATTTTACACAAATTTCAACGAAAGTTTGATGTATTTGTTATCAGTAAAAGAGACTGTAATAGCCCCGTTAGATGGCAGTGATTACCATTATCATCTTAACTCATACAAAAAATCGTCTTATTCGTGCTTATTTCGACCCACATTTACACCACAGAATGTTTGGAAATATCCTACTTCCTTCGGGGAACCCCTTGCGCATCCATTACACAATTTTGGAATATGCCTTTCTGGATAGAGCAAGTTTGAAGTCTTTGACAGTACCATAACACCTCAGTTCTGCTGTTAATGTATTCGAAATACCAAGCTCTAAATTTGAAACTCCCACGTTTTCATCAGCTTATAGCGCCAAACGAAGCAATTATGCACCCTCGATGCTCTAAACTTGTTTTCTTACATTCATGTCAGGAATCTCATGATGTGGTTTTGTCGATATTATTTTGCAACACCCTGTATATACACGAATTCACGTATAAGTAAAGATGATATATGTCATCACCGACATCCAACCGGGCAATGATATTCAATCTCTTTGATGACAAATAAAAAAAAACGTTCGATGAAAGTATGGAATTCTTTATTGTTATGGAATCACGCATTTTTTTTCTTTTTTCTTTTCTAGAAAATAGTCTGGCATAATGGAATTTGCTTGAGATATCGACTTGCGTAAATGAATTATTGTTTCCTGATGGAAAACTGTCCCATTCACACTCATTTCGAGCCATATTTACAGCAGAGAATTTCTGAAAATCCTCCACTTTCTTTGGAGAATCCCTTGCGCGTCTATTCCGAATTTTGCAATATGCATTTTGGATAGTGGAAATTTAAAGTCTTTGACGGTACCATGCAGCATCAGTTCGTGGTATTAGAAATATGAAACTTTAAGGATTATTTTCCCACGTTTTCGGCAGCCTGTAACTCTGGAATCCAGCTGAATTTCCATCGGCTTGACTGGAATTGTTTTATATTTTGGTATACTATAATCTCTCGAAGTTTCTCGATGTAGTTTTAAACACACTGTTTATAAGATGTTAAAATAAGGATAGAAAAAAGATACTTACATATGAAAATACTAAGATAGGGAACAAACTTAAAAAAAGACAATAAAAATACGGCAGCATTTCGCCGAAGACGTGTTCACCTAGAAAACAAGAAAGGAGAGGAGAAGGAGAAGGACAAAGAAGATTGGTGCTTGGAAGCCGCGATGTTAAAAACTGAAGCCAGGTAAAGGAGTGGCCAGGTTACGGAGGCTGGAAAATATACAGGTTGGACAAAAATTAGTTCTCAGTATTCTAGAAATGAAAAGTTTTCATCAAACAAAGAAAAAGTTGTTTTGAAGAAATGTAAAATAAAGCTTAGTTTCGGAGATAGCGGTGTTCGAAGTTAGCCTTGCATTGTCATAAGTGACGTGATATCTCAGCAAATAATGTCGTAAGCCGTGTCGGTTTAGCAAATCATAATAGAAGTTATACCCAATACACCTATTTCAGTCAAGTTTATGATTGAGGGAGTGAACTATAGACGGACTTTGCAACCCAATTTTGTCAAGGAATTAAATGGTTTAATGGGACAAGCAAAGAAATCTTCTTTAAGCTATATTCGTCAATCATAAATATAATTTAAATTGTTGTATTCAGTTATATTATTTTGTGTAGAGATATAACGTCATTTATGACGAGGCTTCACACACTCCGGACGCGTCTAGCTCCGAAACTACTACGCTTTATTTTCCTAGAATATTGACAAATATTTTTGTCCACCCACCCTGTATATATCAGCCATTCCAGTTGTCGTGCATTACATTTTCTCTCTTTCTAGTGATCTTTTATTTTTATTTTTTTATTTTTTTTTAAGTAAAAGAAAAGAATGTTGGTTTTTACAACTAGAAGTAATGTGAAACATAATTATCGTTCTACAGAGAAAATTTTATTGATCTAAATGTCTTACAGTTGAGGGAATTGATGAAAATGTGCCGTCATGGATGTTACAAAATTCGTGAAGTCACTGCACAGGTTATCAAATTAAAGTGAGAAACCCTGGTCTCTGCCTTAAAAGAGAAAACTTTATGATACACTTGTAGTTTGCGTCGAAATTGTCAAAGCCTCATGCTAATCAATTGTTTAATTTTATACACTGATTTTTAGAGTTACGGATGTTATAATCAAATTGTCACGGGCATTACAGCTGACTTTTAACCTGTTTCTTTTAAAAAGAAAACAATTTTATTTTATTTATGACCTTTAGGCATCTAAGACTCAAGCCGGGATAGGAGGGAAGTGTCAGCCAGTTCCCAAGTTGAAGGTACTATCACGGCATTTGTCTGGTGTGACTGAGGAAAAATTCTGGAAAAACCTGAGTCAGAATGGTCGGCCGCTACATTACGAACATGAAAATACTGTTTTAATTAAAAAATGCAATTTACTGGTGCTTTCAGATTCAATAATCTTTATAAACATATTTTTAATACTTGATATCTTGACAATTAAGTATTTAGTTTATCTGTTGATGCTACTAACTTTTAAGACAGAAATAGGACTTCCGTATCCTAGCCAAATCCAGTAATATTCAACCATCATAGAAAAGTGAAAACGCACTTTTTTCTAATGGACTCGTCCGGGTGTTAGAATTTTGGACCTGTTACACTAAAGGAAAATTGTTTTCTTTGTTTTTGTTTTTGTTTTTTGCCTGCAATAGCTGATATATAAAAATGATGAACGATTTGGCATTTTCCTTCAAAACCTAATTTCTGCTATCGATCTCAAATTAAATTTACTCATAAAAAAGTAAATTTCTGTTATCGATCTCAAATTAAATTTACTCATGAAAAAGTAAATTTAGGTCAAAATAAATTTCTAAATACATCAACAATCTAGCCATTCCTTCTGATCTAAATAGATAAGCGTACATATAGATTTTTTTGTTCTAGTATATAAGCTGTTTTATCACGGAAGATTTAATCAATAAAATTAACTGGATTTTTTCTTTAGATACCACTCTGCTGGAGACTTTCCTTTAGTCCACACAGTTTCCTATCAAACTGAATACAAGAGTGTCATCGCACAGGGGATAGCACTATATTGACATAATTTAACTTAAAAGTTCATTCAATAAGGTACAAATACACTAAGAAAATTTAAAACAAGTTAGTTTACATACATACTCAAAAATAAATAAAAAAATATGAAACAAGTCCTCATAAAATACAACAGAACTCCGGGATCCTGTCCCCACAACGAAAAATAATTTAGAATTTACGAGAAATCATCTTTCTTGGACATTCCCCTTCTTTCCCTATACTCTTCACTTGCAATAGCACAAAAACGTAAACTGGTATGATTAAGAGAAATATAACACCAATCTCATTACTGGCTTGTGAAGGCACCTACATGAATAAAGACACAACATTATATCTTCACGGATTTTATACAAAGGCAAATCGAATATTGATACATCAGTGAAAGAAACTTGCTACATTATATACTAAATACGTCCTAACGCAGACAAATATATTCTAATAGAAAGTCTGGTTTCCATTTCTCGATACAATAGTAATAAAGAAAAGAACACTTTTTCATAAAAATACAAACAGTTTAAAGTTGTTTTAAAGTGTCACTTCATTAAAAATGGTACTAAATATTCCATAGGATAAATTTTGCAAATGGTTGCACACTACGTTAATTACACATATTTTATTAATTTACATGTTCTAAATTGTTCAGTGCCTCTAATACATAACATTTCAACAAATTTGGCCGCGTTATTTTCGCTTCAATGTCAATATTTTCCTAACACCGTTGCCCTTCTACAGTTTCTGACAACTCTAATAAAATTTTGGCAGTTACCTAAAAATTTAAATTCTTATATTTCTTTTTTAATTCCACTTTAACTACTCAGACTTTCATACTTTTTCTTTTCTCATACCTATCTTCTTTTGGTAGTGATATTGTAAATATGTAATTTCTAACTTTCCACCATCTTTATGTGTAATATAAATGTCATAACTAAAGTTATGATTCTATTTTGCAGCCCTTTTTTCTCCCAGTTTGTGGTTCTTTTAAGGCAACAAAAGGTTGGGCAGGGACATTATCGTCTGTGAACAGAACCGGAGATTCCAAAATCATATTTGGAGGAGGAAACATCACTGTGACTGTTGACAGTGTTAAATTCGAGGAGCTTAAAGTAAGTAATTAAATTTTAACTTCATGCAAATTTGAATAATTTATTACGTACATACCTCTACGAGTGCAATGGTTAGCTATTATTTTTATGTATAGCATTTAACGAAATGAAATTAAAAGACATAGAAGACATTAAAAGACTTGCAATCGTTATATGTCAACCTAATTTAAAATCATATTAAAATCCTTAATAGGATACTTCTTTAGTTTAAAGTTGATCTTAAAATTTTAAGGTCGATCTTACGAATCTTTAGACTACATGTTTATTTTCTAATTTGTTTAAAAAATTATAGTTATAGATTTTCACTTATCACATAAAAAATGTCATTTTACAAAACAAAACAAAAAAATGTACATTTCCTTTCATAAAGCCTAGTTTGCGGAATTGTCTCCAATTCTCTTATGCGTTAGAAAATATTTAAGTTGATTTAGTATTACTTATATGTGAGTAATACAAGAAGTAGCGTTATAACCCTAGTCATTTGGTGCGAATTAGTTTCAGTAGCATTGTCCTTAAACTAAAGAGACTCTACGCAGTGAGGCATTTCTAAATAATAGTAAAATAACTACTATTACTTAGGAATAGGTCATGATTAGGGATAATTTTATTGAAACTTTACATTTACGGCTTTGCAGGACTTGAAGCCGTCATGACTTTACTATTGCAGAGACAAGAAATGCTGAAGATAGTGGTCACGAACTGTGCTCTAGGAACCACTCCGGCATTCATTATACGGGAGTTAAGAAACCCTGGAAAACTTTAGTCAAGGCTGCACGAGTGAGCGTCGCTTCTCCGGTGGTTATGCGAAGTCATCGATTGCAATCAATGTGCGACAAGGGTTGGTTTGTACACAGTAGTTATTCTGAAATAATAGTCGCACTTAATTAAACACAAGTAGAAACTTTCGCATTAAAGGCTTGATCACATAAGAGAAGAGAATGGTTAGAAGGGGAGGACAATGATTATTGACCGTAATATTGAATAATCGAAGATTGATAATATGATAACCTGATCAATAGAATCTTTGAATCTTGATTCTCAGTTACTAACTACTAAGAATCTGTAGAAAGCACTGAACGGTAATTGGTATTTACTCCCGTCTTTTGATCATGCATACATGATATTACACATTATGAGTTAAAATTATTTACAATTAAGAAAGTGTCATTGTACATATTACAAATCAATTACAAGAACAATGCAAGCAAATTACAAGAGTATTTTATTTTCTTACAGTTTACCTCTATATATTCATCTACAGTGTAAAAGCACTTAGAGAATAAGAAACACTCTTTAATACACATCTAAACTTACAACAACTGGTGTCAGATCCTTTATAGAGATAGGTAATTTATTAAATAATTTTGATCCACTACAGCCAATAATTTTATGACACATATCGATACTTTGGGAATATAAATGAAGATCACTTTTTTTAGCTATAGTGTTATAACTATATACTTGATTATTTGTAATCGATATGTTATTCGTTTTCACATATGTTAAAATTTGAAATAAATATACTCAGGGAAATGAAAAAATATCCAAGTTTTGAAACAGAACTTCGCATGGTGACTATGGATCTTACATTATTAATATTCTAATTACTCTCTTCTGACGCCTAAATATCAGTATTATCTTAGGGGCAACTCCCCCACCTCACTTTATTTCATTAGAGAATAGAAGGGGCAATAATATAAACATTTAGCAGCAGCAAAGTTACAAGTTTTCATGATTCACTTTTTAGCATAACATGTTTGCTTAATTTATTTGCTGTATCTTCAATGTGAAATTCCCAATTGAGATCACTACTGATTACAATACTACAAAATTTACCAAAGATTATACTGAATTGGTCCTTAAAAATACTAAGGGTAGGTTCAGAAGAGAGGTTTAGTGTCTCCGAAAATTCATAACACTTGTTTTTGCAACATCCAGTAGCTACCCATTATTGTTCAGCCATTGGTTATCTATGATTGTTTTCTCACCATTAAAGGATAAGGATTCCAAGCTTTACCAGTGAGTAGAAGTCTTGTGTCATGATCATATAAAGTGACCTCAGATAAAATCTAATTATTTACAAGATCATTGATATATAATAAAAGAAGGATAGGTCCAAATATTGAACCTTGTGGCACACCACGAATTATCTTTGTTGAGAAACACATATTTGGATGTTCCAGTTTTGGATTATGTTATTTATACAATCTATCTGCACTCAGTAAGATAAGATTGATACCATTTGTGTGCAACACCTATCATTCCATATATGGACATTATTTTGAGTAAAATGTGTCAACATCAAATATCTTACTTAAGTCTAGAGAAAGTTCTAAGCATATTATTATTATTATTATTATTATTATTATTATTATTATTATTATTA
>JAGDQP010061337.1:0-12058 GCA_022664845.1 Lepisma saccharinum
TTTGATAAGTGTCTAACAGTCTTCCGTAAGATTTGACTGAGCGTAGATTAATCCAATGCTAACGTTTTTTTTTAATTGTTGAGCGTACTTAATTCCTTCTTCAAGTTTTTTTTTCGTGTGTTTGATATGAATTTTCCAGCAATAATTGACGAAAGCTCGGGATAAATTTCCTTTATACTTATTAAGTTGGTATCAGATTTTGTAAATAAATGTAATTGCTAGTAAGTAGTCCTGAAATAAAGAATTTCCAGTATTTTCAAACATTAATACATTTTCTTCTGTGTAATCTAGGTTTTGCTTTGTACTTTTTTTGTGCTATTTTATGGTGCAGGAAGTGCTTAAATTTAGGAAATAGTTCCACGCTCTATATTTCAACCTTTTGAAATTGAAACAATATTTATAATATTAAGCTGGTAGTGAACTATTATCAAACTCTTGGAAATAAATGGACAAATAATTTTGTCACACTATTTCTAGTCGACAAATTTGATGTTGTAAAGACGTCTCACGTGCTCTGGTCGAATTTCTCATCATAAAAGTACACCTAAAAAAATCATACCGTACGTTTCGTAATTACTAGGCACGAAAATAAAATTGTAATTGATGACAACCAGAGGGCGCAATGATTACATTACTAAAGTTCTTTACTTTGGCACATTTTTTTGATTCAGGTTTATCGATTCAAATAATATATTTTTTTTTACATTTCTAATATAGAAATAAATACATACAACAGAAGTGCTGGAACTGGATAACTAAGTTAAAAATAAAATATTATCAAAGAATTAGTATTCCGAGTAAATAGGGAAATAGAACACACATTTATTGAAGTTTATTTTAAGTTTAATGAAAAAGTCTTTTTTTTTATATATATTATTTTACAAATACAAATTTAATAAACGTTTATTTTTATGTACAGTATATACAAAAACAATATGTACATTATATAAAAGAATATTGTGGTATGTGAGTCCAGATCAATCATCTCACGAGACTTGGTATGGAACCTAATTTCTGTTAAAAAAAGAATAAACTTTATGTTTATTGATCACTGGCTAAGTTACGAATCAAGGAAGATTAAGATGCAGTCGTTTTATGCTAATTAAAGACGAGAAATTAAAATAAATAAATAAATATTTGACGATTCTCAAGCGCTACTATGTATTACTGGAACTTTAGGTGTTGTTGAAGTCGTATTTGATTACACGTTTTGCCAATCACAGCGAAGAGGGGCATCATAGATTGTAAAGTATCTAGAGATATGAATTCAAGATATACAAATCTCATTCTGACTTATAGTACACATTTATGGCGGGAAATAATATAAACGAATAGTGAGCACTGAACGTGAAAAGGGCTTATTAAAGAGGAAATTCGTCTTCATTTAATGGTCCAAAAGGAAAGCAAAGACTAATTATTGTGTCTATTTGTGCAATTTTCTTTGAAACACTTCATACTGATGAAGTTTTTGATCTCATCTTCAGGCCAGTCAACGACAGAATGTTTTGACAAGAAATTATTAATAACAATCTGTTTTTAAATTTTTAAAAGGTGGAATAAAAGCAAGTTTCACTATTTTTCACTAAATCGAATCTAACTTCCTCAGAAGCACACTAGTCTCAATGGCATTTGGTGACGTCATGCTCAACAGTTTACTTAAACCGCCGCCACATACTCAATTCCACTTGAAGCATCCTACCTTTTGTCAAACCTATAGCTGGAGAGCTTTCTATATATATATATCTACAACAATCTATTATCTGACAGCTTTGGTTACGAATAGAATATGACCTTTATAAATTATATTAATGTCTCGTATCACGACGTTGTGTACGTAATTCTATCTACCGATAGCAGTTCATTCTTAAATGTCATTTAAATGTATAAAGGATATGTTAATATGTCAAAGATGCACTCACACAGCGCTTCTGAATTTTTACTCAATCATTGCTGTGAAGAGTCTCTTGCCTTAGTAGGACTCTGCGAAGCTAGTATTTGCGATGTAGTAGTACTTCAGACCACACGTCTTTAAGAGAATCGTGATTGAAAAAAATTAAAAGGAACTACAGCAACAATCTTGATATTTGAAAGTTTTCCCCATGTTATTACAAGATCCATTTTTTGTACCACGTGGAAGTTCTCATTGCTTTTGCTTCCGAACATAGCTTAACAAGGTTAAGGTACTAAAAATATACCATTCTTAAATTCAAGAACCCAGCCGAAACGAAAAAAACATAATATTATGTTATTTTCCGACATGCATCTTTTTCAAACTGGTTAAAAATGCCCAGCTACCAGATAGGCAAGTCAGGATTGAAAATACAATAAATTTAATTTATACTTTTAATTTGAATTGTTGAGACAAATTAAGAGCAAAGAAAGTGGTAAGGACTTCTATGCAAAGCACAATTTCGACATTGATATGTAGGAGAACCTAAATCATGATCTTCGGTAGAACTCGAAACCACTTAATAGTGCGGACTATCAGGGAATCACTTAAGCCACCACACTAAGGCGGTTGGATCGTAAGAGTTCAGGTAAGACCATTATGATAACTATTTTTTGTACTGTTAGTAATCAACATATTACATAGTTCCCTTTTAGCATTCGTAATCCTTTATATCATACACAACACTTCAATTCTTATTTATAGTTTGAAAGTGATTCAACATTTTCGATTTTTTTTTTAATTAAGTAAAAATAAAACTTATTTACGATACGCTAATAATATTAATAATGTACAATATTTTATAAAGTCCAGTGGACTTCGCTGTCTGGCCGAACGATAAAGCTCACAGAGAAGGTGTTAACATGCCATCTGGCCCAGACCTCATTGCATATCTTCTTTATAAACGATACCTTTTAAACATCAGCTCAAATACAGTGGACGATACGAAATAAAACTATCCATTGTGCCATGCACACGCGCAATGTGGGATGTGGAGGTAGCGCTCCACATATTATCGACCTACGGCACGAACTGAGGCCAGTCCTACGCTTGGCCGCCTTTACCTCCCAAGGGTGCCCAGAAATACCAAGGACACTGGTACTCAATTTGATAGGAGGCTGAGTGCACCTCGTTAATCCTATTAATATTTCTGTTATATCGCAGTATTCTTTTTTTATTTTGGGCAAGATGTTAACCACTGACACGTCGTGTAATCAAAATGAAAATGCCTTTTTATAATTATGTATTTCAGAAGATAGTCGTGGCAAAATATTTCACTGGAACCCACGGAGCTTCCTAACGTGTGGAGTTACACTACGTTAATCGTAAGTAGCAGAAGGTAGAGAGTTAAATTACTGAGCATGGACATGAAAAATCTCTTCTTGATGGGTGTAGATTAGTGATTCCGCCAGATCTCCTCTGTGGGGGTGTCACCCACCCTTTCGACAACACCTCCGAACTTAAAAATTTTTACGGTTAAAAATTATAGAAACCGTACAAAACTCCGCTTACACCCTCCCAATTTTGACTTTACACCCCCAAACTGAAAATCCTGGCGGAAACCCTGGTGTAGATCATGGCGTCCATCCAGGTATCTTCATTACATTGGCATGTAGGAATTCAATCGATTGTACTCCATAAAATCCATGGGATAAAACAATAAATTTTTATAAAACGTAACGAAAATTAAGAGAAAACAGAAGTTAAAAATTCCACTTCTGAGGGAAGTAAGAGGCGTTACAATTTCCGTATGAACATACTAAGATAGAGGAGGTGATGCACACCCTTAATTCTACCCTACTCATAGCAATTTTAATGTAGTGTAGAAATCCAATTATTTATGCCTTGCATAGTCCGAGAAAACACCAAAAGATCGAATGAAACAATGTGGTGGTATCTCTTAAATAATGTGTCTATGTAGGCCCTTTTTTTTTATGAGAGTGGCAATTATGTAATAAAGCTTTTCTTACAGTTACAAGCTGTGTTGCGTACTACACTAAATGCGTGAGGATCTACTACTGTTAAATTCTGAACCTATTACATAGATAAAAAAAAAAGGAGAGAAATAAAGCAGATACCATGCCCATGAAACGTCTGGAATCACATACCACCTATTAAAAAAAGCAAGGTTAAAAAACACCCTTGTTTAGCCACTTGTTCTTTTGACGGTATACCAACAAAACAAACAAAAAAAGTTAATTAGAAGGCGAGAAACAAAACTGAATGGCAGTGTGTCAATTTTAAACATAAAGAAACAGGGTGTTATTTATATAAAGCATTACGTTATTACAGGACTAGGGAGAAAAGATAGTTTAGCGGACCCTGTTAGTCAAAAGAACAAGTGTTAATGAATACAGTCAGTTATTTATTTGTTATTTTTAATTAACAGTGATGTCACTTGGAGTAGGGCACGGCAATAATCACTTCTTAACATAACAATTGTTTTCACACTTACAAATATATGTTACGGACGGTTGTATGTATTCCTATATGTAAGCAGTGTTCTATTTGCCAGGGGTGGGATACCAAAGATATTCCCTGATACCTGAGGATTTCATCCCCGGTTGTTGATTTCGAATATCATTCCAACCAAGGAAAAAAATCTTCATATTTCTATCCAAACAGGTAATAACTGAAAAGTTACAAGCAAATATTAATTTCAGGACCCCTCTTTTCAACTTATAATAAATAAATCGAACCCTGGATACAAGTATTTGAGCTACTAATCCTCACAGCATTCTTTATTAAACATGAAGAGATGCCAAGAATTGCTACATAGTACTTGTAAGATAGTGCTACTAAATTTTCTATTATTAGAACTGGAATGGCTGGCCAGTTTACTTTATTTTGTCCATTGTAATAGCCGAAGTGATTTTTTTGAATTAGGATACTCAGGACAAATTTGCCAGATACGCAGATGATTTAGAGGTTGCCATATTTGCAGACGATTTTATTATATTATTATATTTATGGTTAGTGATGTGTCTACTTGTCTTCTACGATCTTCTAACTGACCAGATATAACCTGTTCGTTTTCTAAGATAAACTGTTTTCTTTCAATTACAATCAATATTAGTAATTACCGTGTATAATCCCTTTTCTCCGTGACATCAATGTTTTTAATGTGTTATTGCAACATTCAATTCGTAATTGTTCTTAAGTTACTAGCACCACAATATTAAACTGTTAATCCAATTACCATGTACAGTTTCTTCACACATCCAGTTCTATTTACCTCCACCAACTACTCGGGGTAAGCGGAAGCTTTTCTTTTCTTTCTTTTTTTTTAAAAAAAAGTAGTTCTTGGTGTGTTTTAATTTTTGTTGAATAATAATCGGGAGAACCAGCTAAAAGGAATTTGCAATCGCGGTGGCCGTGGCAGTCTTATATTCTTGTGCGGAGGTGGTGAGCGGATGGAATTGCCGAAACCACGACGAGGTGGTGGTGGTCTTCGATTATAATGTGCACCAGGGTATTTTACATAGGAAAACTGAAAAAGTAAAATATACAAGTTATTCACACAATTTAAAATGAAAATTACATTACTTTTTATATAACTTAGTTAAAAAGGGCAGTATTCAGAAAATTAACACATTTATTAATGCATATTTAATTTCAATGTCAATTTAATGTTTAAGTTGTTTCTTTTTTACGTATTGCGAATTTGCAAATGCAACTTTTATAATCGTTTCTGTGTGTATCCAACCTTTCGAAACATATTTGATATCATTTTTAGTGGGGGGAATGTTTGCTGATTAAACATTGTGTTGGACAACTTTTAAGGAAGTTGAAACTTTGTCAATAGCAACAACTTGAATTCCTGAAGTTGGAAAGAGAAACAAGACCCGAAATATTTTAAGAACTCAAAAACTTTCAGGGATAGAAAGAAGGTAGAAAGAACAATCGCTCATAAGCATTTCTTGTATAAGTTAACGATAACAATCTTCTTGTTTAAATTAACTTTATTTTGTGTTTCGAAAAAAAAAAAATCTTTCGCAAGTGTTATTGAAATGCTTTGTTTGACAACCTTTTACTAATGTGCTGATATTTGAAATCCTCTGACCAATATGACATTAAAGTTTAGTAGTATTTCATGTTTGTGTTAAGACTTCAAATTATCGTTATTGTACAGAATGTGGTTGGAAAGGTATGGAGCATCTGCTGACAGAATCTTTTTTTTCCTCAACAAACATCATATATTCTATACCATGTACCATAATAATGTATGGGTTTATTTCAACAGAAGAAAAATAAGTTTTTAGTACAATTGTAGACAAAAATGTAGATAATGATCATTGTAAATAAAAAATGTAAACAATGATAACTGTACGTAATGATAATTGTATGTAAAATGTAGGCAATGATAATTATAGATAAAAATGTAGATAATGATAATTGTAGATAACTATAACTGTAGATAATGATAATTGTAGGTAACGATAATTGTAGATAACGATAACTGTAGATAATGATAATTATAGATAAAATGTAGATAATGATAATTATAGATAAAAATGTAGATAATGATAATTGTAGATAACGATAACTGTAGATAATGATAATTGTAGATAACGATAACTGTAGATAATGATAATTGTAGATAACGATAATTGTAGGCAGTGATAATTATAGATAAAAATGTAGATACTGATAATTGTAGATAACGATAACTGTAGGCAGTGATAATTATAGATAAAAATGTAGATAATGATAATTGTAGGTAAAAATGTAGACAATTATGGATAATGATAACTAGCAACTCAGGAAGAAAAATTTGAAATTTAAGGTGGTTGTATTCTATATTCCTCGAAAATATGTTTACATGATCGATGCAGAGGGTTAAGAAATGGTTACATTGTTGGTGGATTTCACATTAAATGTAGTAGCTATACAATATTTTATCATACTATTTTACTATAGAAATTTTAAAGAGAATAAGGGTGCTTCGTACTCAACCATGCTTTTGTATTCACACTTTAAGTTTGAACTTTTTTGGAGGGAAAAAGAGAAGAATCTTATTAAAGTTTATAAAGAAACAGTACTGCTGTAAAATTTTATTCAATTATTAGTAATATACGTAAGAGAATTAAAGGAAATAATTTATTTATTACTTTGCTCAATTGTCAAGTATGGTGAAGATAGGGGTGAATTTCAACATACCGAAATGCATATTATTGATAACTAAGAGCTATACATAGATTTAGGTAAACAATACTATAACTAAAAATATATTAGTACTTTAAAAGTTGTATGTCATTAATATATATACTGAAGATTAATGGATGCTACTTTTCTTTTTGTGTTTCAAGTAGCAGTACTCTAATTTTTTGCTTTGACTTTGCTAAATTATTTGGAATGAAAATGAATACGTTAACATAATCAATGAATTTTAATTACTCATTTTTGGCTCTGATTAAGAGGAAAAATTGTTCTTATACTTCAGTACTATTTTTAACGTATTTTTTTTCTTATATACATTTAAGGTATGGGATAGTGACGTGGCCAACATGTAGGTCTAGTGCTTTTGCCAAGTGGGTAATGCATGATTTGACTGTACTATGTAGTGAATTTAATTCAAACATTTCTAAGTAAAAGGGAGTATTGAAGTAAAATATATATGTTTGTTGTTTAGTCAATGTTAATAGCAATAAGAAACTAGCATCAGTTTATGTTGTTGGCATGTTTTACTTCATTTCACATAATTTAGCAATATCACGTACACTAAAATTATGTAGCAAATAATGAAATATCAGGAATTTTGCCAGATCTCTCTCTAACCCTTGATCCCTATCACCTCTCCAGATTTCTTCGATTATAATTTGTATCTTTTTAAATTAAAAAAAAAAACACTGTAGTATACACCCATCTTTACCCCTAATTTCGAAGTCTGGCAAAATCCTTGTAGAATATATATACTGTAGTTCGTACATTTCATTGTAATAAATATCCTAATAATATAAAGAAGATTTAAAAGCTATAATTATGTTATTTTTCAATCCCTCTAACGCTAACAAAGCATTTTGTAATCTTTTCCAGAAAAAGTGTCTTTATAAATTAATTCTTAAGTATGGGTTAATCATTTTCTACCTAAATAAAAAAAAGGAACAATCATAATACTAAAAGAGAACTTCGATTTTCTAGCACAATTTTATTTACATTATTAGATTTAATTAGTAAAACTCTTGATTGATCTCTGTTAAGTTAAATATGATTTTACTCAATATACGAAGGGTTGAATACATTAAGCGTAAAGTATATTTTCTACTTAATTATAGTGGCATTTTACTAAATGCCCCATAATTCTTAAAACAACATGCGATGGCAATGTTTTATTATTAATCTAGAAACTTTAGTAAGCAAAGTTCTAAACAGTTCTCATTTTCGGGAAAGACCACTTTAAAAATCACAAAAATGAAGGACAACCTCGTATAATAGCCCTGAGGTTGTATTTTTTTCACAACGACATTAATGTCCATTTTGTGGTATATACACAACTTTGAAGGTAAGATTTAGGACTAGGAGTATGTATGTATGTTTATTTCATAAATATAGAAGCTATTTTTCAGTAGGTATGATTGAGTTACCATAAACAAAATAGGCGAAGTTGCAGTTTTGTAATCTAGTTTAGGTCAACCGCAAATTGGAACTACTGTTTTGACTATTTCGAAGTTGCAAGATCCATTATCTAGAAAAACTGACATATTTTCGAATTGCTTTTACTAGTACCAAAAAGAGATTTGATATGAAGAATTAAATTTACCAGAATTATTTTCATCACATTTCAAGTGAAGAAGAACTAAAATTACTAGAATTCCTTTTGATTAAATTTGAAATGAAGATCTGAACTTACTAGAAATATTTTGATCATAATTTTAAGTGAACAACTAAATTTAGTAGAATTCTTTTGTTCAAGTTTGAAGCAAAGAACTCAATTTACTTGAATTATTTTGATCATATTTCAGATGAACTAATGAAACTAGCAATGTTTTGATCAGGTTTGGTGTGAAAAACTAAATCTCTTAGAACACGTTTAGGAAGACTAAAATAATTAAATTCTTTAATTATATTTTAAGGCAAAGATAATAATGATTGAAGAAATAATATTGTTTTAACTAAAACTTGATTAATATTTTTACTACACATAATATAATAATAGTAGGGCATTAACGACATTAAAACTATACGCAAACATAATTAAATAAAAATATTCTTTCTCACGTTGTGAGGAACTGGCATGGAATCGTTATCAGATATGAAGGTCGTTAGCCTATCGTATTACTAATGGTACTTAATATGAATGAGATTGTATCTATGAACACTTAATATATCAGTCTCTATATCAACTATTATCACAGGTTCATTTAGCTGCTTTGAAAGCAGCAATATTTTTTTTACATTGCTTCGTTATTAGGTATCTAGACATCATCACGAAAACGTACAGATCGTTGTGGACCTGGTTCCTTCCATTTTGATAAATCCATCCTTGGCAAGATTTGGCTTTTACACGGAACGCGCGGATTACTGGAAAGGAAAAAAAAAAAACAAAGTATATATTATTATTGTATTATGGACTTGATGAAAGGATGAAAATCGTACCTAGGATACTAGTTCTGTGCCAATACACAATTAAAGGGCTCTGTTCAGAAACGGCTTTTCTTTTTTTTTGCTAATTCCGTAAAAGAAGTACCCGATCTGGCAGTGACAAGAATAATTTAGGCCCGATCGTCTGTTAGTGTATTACAGTATACGTTAGCTGACCAATTGAGTGGTTCTGAGGGAAAAGAAGCTGACTCATTGAGCCTCTTTTATTTTACTCTCAGCACAATGTCACATTTATAATTTAGAGGTATCTTTAAGTTGATAAAGAAATATTTGACACCTAATGAACATCCTTTCAACAGTGATTTACTTCCCTTAAAGACAAAAAGACATCCGGGAATGAGAATGTTCAGGGCACTTGGAAAACACTACGAGGATGAGTTGGCATCGCCAATACTAGATTCGAATGAAGAAAAAGAGGTAGCTTCAAATTTTTGTTTAATTTTCAATCATCAAAACTGATGACTGTAGTAAATGAATGTACGAAAGGTAAAGAAAAAAAAAAGAGAAAGGCGAAAATACAAATGATGAGAGAGACATTCGCTAAGAATAATTAAGGAAAACAGGAATCAAATGTTATTTATAGAGAATTGTGCTATACGGAGACAAAACATGAACTCTATGAGAGAGTTTTGAAAAGAAACTGTAAAACTTGGAAATGTGAACATGGAGAATTAAGAAAAACTAGACACAAAAGTTGCGTCAAAAGAAAATGCTGAACAGACTTGGTGAGAGAACAATAATACTGGAGCCAATAAGAATGAAGAAAGGGAACTGATTAAGACATTGGTTGCGTAGAGACTGTTTGCTGAAAGATGTAATTGAAGGTATGGTTAATGAAAAAAGAAGAAGAAGACGAATTCAACTTCTTGGCAGTATGAAGGAAGAGAAGTTGTATGCTGAAATCGAAAGGAACGTGTTTTCATCGGGATGCCTTGAGAAACCTAACACTTTCGGCAAAACGCTAATGATGATGGTAAAATGATGTTTCGCTGTTAAAAAAAAGAATGCTTAGTATTTGAATTTTGTAGACTGCTCTTTTCTTGTTTTCCACAACCTTTTTCAGGGTTGCCACAGAATCAACTAAACTAAATGGACAATTTCCATAACTTTCCTTTTTTTTATCATTTCGTTTTTGCAATATTCTTCCTTGACTATCAACATTTTGGTATTGGGAAAAAATCTTATATTTAATTGGCATCAAGAATCCTAGAAAGTGCTAGTGCTCATCACCATAGTGACCCAACACACTCATTGTTGATTATTCAGATATTTTTTTTAGTGAACATTCATAAATTGCATCAATACATTGTTTATCACAGAGAACAATGTCATAGCAACATAACTGGAACTGCAATAAATAATCAAATAGTAGACTGCTAACAATTTGTTTACCTACGTAGAATAATTCGAATTTTTGTTTTTAGTTACCGTTTTCGATACCAGTATGAACTGAAAACTGTAAAAGAAAAAAGCACACCAGTTCAGAAGGCCAAAGGCACCATCATCTGTCTACGACAAGGAAAATTTCGATGAAGATTAATTTTAATGTGTTTGTTCCCAACAACATAGAATTTGTGAGCCCAATTTATCTCCCAATTGTAGAACAAATTTTTGTGATATATGTAACACTAGCAGAAAGAAAAGAATAATTTATTGTTCGTATTATCAATATAATACCGTAAAATTTTCGCAGATTTTCTACACTTTCAATAATTTTGCCCTTTCAAGAAACTTATCCTATCAAAATTAAATTTCTTGAATTTTCGGGACTGAGGCAATCCTGTTTTGCCACGAAACCTTTCGAGTGGTGTATATATAGGGCCCTTACAAAATGTAAATTTTCCCAAGGACTAATGACAGGAGATTAAAAACCTTCGAAACGTGAACTTAGAGGAGAATGAAAGATAAGATCAGTTGGATGGAAAAGTGTCGTAGTAATGAAGTTCTGAAGACAATAACTCAAAGAATACCAGTACTTGGGCACCTGCGTAGAACCAACACTGCGTTGGACCAACACCGGCATGAAACCAACACTTCGTAGTACCGGCGTTGAACCAACACGGCGTTCGACCAACACAGGATTTTGCCCTGGGGTATTGGTCGTACGCCGGTTCTTGCTGCTTGAGAGGCTGTTGGTCGTACGAAGTGTTGGTCCAACGCCGCATCCCCAACATAATACGCTAGCTAAGAAACATGACTAAATTACACTTTCATTGTGCTTTTCTGTCTTATCAGATCATTTGAATTATGAAAAATATAATCATCTTAAAATTAATTCCATTAATGAAATGTATTCAAAATTAACATGTAATTATACATTTAGTAAAATTTTCAGAAAAGATGATTCTAAAAAAAAAAAATAAAAAAATACGAGTAAATATTTTTTATTAACCCTCCAGTGGTACACTTAAAAAAAGTTACATGGCTGGTACACTTGGGGCGTGGGGACCCGCATGACTAAAAATGGGAAATTTTGACCTTAACATTTTTTAAAAGTTTTTTTTTTTT
>JAGDQP010061338.1:0-12058 GCA_022664845.1 Lepisma saccharinum
TATATATATATATATATATATATATATATATATATATACCATTTATATATATAAATGGTAAAACAGGTAGAAAAAAAGGATACTTACATGGCAGATTCTTGAGACAGATGTACAATAACAACACAAACACAATAGAAAAGCAGTACGTTTCGCAAAAGTGTTTTCAACTGGTAGGAAAAAACATGGACAGAGCCGACAGGTGCGGGACTGGTGTTAAGGAAACACCATATTGTCTAAAAGATGGTAAAAAAGGATACTTACATAGCAAGATACTGAGACAAGAACTTCACAAACACAATAGAAAGGCGGCAACGTTTCGCAAAAGCAATTTCACATGGTAGGAGAGAAAATGGACAAAACGGACAGGTGCGGGACTTGTGTTAATGATACGCCATTTTCTCAACTCATATATATGTATATTACTTTTAATCTACTCGTATACATTCATCTCTGGGTATTGGTCAATTTACACTGTATCACAATCATTTGGAACACTTACCTAATGTAACACACGATAAGTTCTATACAGTTCTACATCTTGTACGCTTTCAAGAACGCAATAAATAAATTAGTTAATTAAATGATTGTATGAGAGAAATACAGTACATATTATTGAAAGAGTACAACACTTACAACAGCGCCTTGCCTACAAGCTGCTTCGGTTTTCTCGATGAATTCCTCAACTCCCCACGGGTTCTCTTCTGGAATAGCATGAAGGATAACTAACTGCATACTTTCCAGGACTTCCAAAATACGATTAGTATACACATCATGAACTCTGAAAATAAATTGAGTATATTTTGGTTTTAATTATAACATCTATGATTGAGTGAGAAAAGAAAGATGCCACCCAAACCTGCTCAGTAAACAAACAATAATAGTAATATCATATCATCTTTTCGTTCATTTGTGGTCTAAAGACAAGTTGTATATTAGAATCGTCACATGGTTATCTAATTACAATAATAAATCAAGTAATTACAGTAATTAAATCTAGATAAAACACATTACATAGCTCAAATTAAAATAAAAGTTATACTAAATCATCTTCTAAATATTCATTACTTATCAGTGTTTCGAGAAGTACAGATTTAAATTTTAAAATTTAGTTGATTTTAACCACTGAGGTAGCTTATTGTATAACCTTGTGCAGTGACAATATAAGCTGTTATATATTTATACATATTTCTGGGGATTTACAAATATGTTCATCTTTTGCCTTGTACTATAGTGGTGCATACTCATAACATGAGTAAATAAATGCTGATTCTTCACAACAAGCATTATACATTTATAAATAAGAAGACAACGAAAAATAAGGATTTTTTTTTTTAGATTTAAAGATGTTTTTGTATGAGACTCGGACCTTTCGGCCTAAAATGGCCTGTAGCGCCTTTTTTGTATACGAAAGATCTTTAAACTAGCAGCAGATACTCCTCCAATATTATCCCAAAGTTTAAAACAGAGTAAAATTTGGTATAGTATAGTAACAATAGGGTTTCTTTGAATACTGAGCCTTTAAATCTACGTAAAGCAACGTAAATACTACGCAATTTCTGACTGAGTTAAGTAATGTGCATTTCCAATTTCAAATTTTCATTTAAGGTTACACCTAAAATTTTTTTGCCATTACAGATTTTGTGTAAAATTATGAATCAAATGTTACAATCGGTAAGACACATGACTTTTGACGAATGTGGAAGTAAGTTTATTTTTAGGTAATTCATTGAAGTCCATAAGCTTATATTTATAATTATTGATTTTAAGTTGTCTTCTAGACCTGACTGTGTTTCTCCTTTGGTCAGAATATTTAGGTCGTCAGCAAACAAAACTACATTTACAGTATGCATGAAAGTGGGTAGATCATTAATATATAGTAAAAAGAGAATCGGACCCAAAATAGATCCTTGAGGAACACCTTTACTGATCATACCAAAAGCTGAAGAAAAGGTTTCATGTCTTCCAACCCCTTGCCCTTGCATTACTTGGACTTGCTCAGGAGATCCAATGGTGTGCTACACCTCTTATACCGTACCAGTTTAATTTTCGCAACAAGACTTCGTGATGAACGCCGCTATCAAAGACCTTTGCGAAATCTAGAAATAAGCCAATAGCCAGTTGATTCTCATTTAATGTAGTTGACACTTTTACATTGAAATCAAATATTGTAGTTTCAGTGATCTTGCTGTTTTGAAAACCATGTTGAATAGAAGAACAACAATTATTGCAATAACGGCGATCTTAGTAGGGTGTTAATTCGGTGAATTGTACTGTAAGCTATCCTTTAAAGAAGTCCTCTAATCTTGACACTAATATTGGAATGTTTTAACCATTCACAACCGCCATCAATTGGGTACCTCTTTTATAATAACCATCACTCACAAATAAAATGCTAGTTTATTTTTGCAACAACAACTTTGTCTGAAATTCAGTAGAAAAGAAAAAAATAACAATTCAAATTTTCGCAGCAATTGTGTAGAGTGAGGTCCCTCCAAACTCAATGGATTTCCTGCTGATAAGACTATGTTTATGGTAGCATATGTTTCACGATAAAACTTGACCGTTGATGTTAAATTTATTATCAACAGCTTTAATAAGCAGCTGATTAAAAAGTTTTATGCCATGATTATATAAAGTTTATCCGCAAAGTTACTTCCGTTTTCATATGCAGTGTAAAACTACTACAATGCCATACGTGGTTACAGCGTATAATGAGTTAGTACTTATCCAGCAGTAGGAACAAGGTTGATTAATTTAAATCGAATATTTTTCTAAATCGATAATTTAAATAAAAAATAAATTTTATTTAAAATATAATAAAGTATTTCGAAGCATTCTGTTGTTCGAATCATATGTAAGATTGAAATTCACCTTTTAATCCTTATGCGATGATAAACTTCATCTCACTTCGTACGGTAGGCCAAGAAAATGTGGTGCGCTACCTTCATATCCCCCATGCGCCGTTCATGTCGCGTGCGTATCGCACAGGGGATAGCTTTACCCTTTTTTAATGTGATGATAAACTCTTAGTGATGTAATGTAAACCCAAATCAAAATGATAGGCCAAGAATTTTATCCAATTGTTTGATTTTATTTTACATGCGAAAGTTTACGAGAGAACGTAGGAACTCAATTCATATTATAAGTTGATAATTTGTATTACGAATGTATTTATTGTGGTAATACATATGAAAACGAACACACAGGAAACAAAAAATACAGTTTTATTTACAAAGCAAAAAATTGTTGTTTCGAATCTGAATTTCAATTTTATTTATGGCCTTTAGGCGTCTAAGGTTCAGACCGGGATAGGAGAGAAGAAAGGATTCGGGAAGGTGTCGGCTGGGGCCTATTTTTAAAGTGCCATTCCGGCATTCTCGTGGAGTGACTGAGGAAAAACCCTCGAAAAACCTAAGTTAGGATAGTCGGCCGTTTGGATCGAACCCACGACCTCCAGAATTCTACGTCTTTCGTAACATTAACTACTTATTACGCAAAATGTATTTGTATAAAACAATTTATAAACTGCTCAGAAACAATTCTTGCATAATAACAATGTATAGAGCTATGTGTAGTCTGAAGAATGAAAATGCAAAGCTGTGTATCCACTGTTGATTTGACTATATTAAATACATCTCAATGAATTTAATTTTATTTAAGGCCTTTAGGTAACTTTGGCTCAGGGCGAATGGTTGATGATGGGAGAATTGGTGGAATGAAGAAAATAGGAATAAACGGGAGAACCTCGAGAAAACGCACGCACACGGTGTTTGTTCACCATAAAGCGCACTTGGCATATGCAGAGATCGAACCGGGGACCCCACGCACAAGAGCTAAGCGCTCTACCACTGAGCCATCGCGGCCACTAAATAACTCTCATATTTTATGGAGTGTTCCCAAACTGATAGTACAATGTTGAGGATTGCAAACTTTCACCGAAATGAATCAAATTATATCTTAATAGACTTAAACCCTAGAAAATTTCATTTGGAAGATGTAGCCCGGAGAGAAGAGGTAATTGCGATAATAAAATTTGAAATTACATAGGAAAAGTCGACGATATAGAAGTCATTTAGGAAGGAATGCTGATACGTAGAAACATTTTAAATCGTTCCTTTCTCGGGCTTACGTAGGGTGCATATCTTTTGGAAACTATGGGCTACAGTTACGTAGAAGTTTCCGACTTATTAACTTTCCTTTGTAAAATGTACCGTCAATCAGGAACGTCATATCTTCCTTTCTTTTCAAAATTATTACAAGTTATTGTAATTGACTATTTTCCATGAATATCTTCCCTAGCTAAGCGTAAGATACACCACGTGTTTTCGAATTATTATTGGTTAAGATATTTGAAAAAGAAAACTAACTTAAAAGTTGTTATTTAAATTAAAAAATCGAATTAAATGTAAAAAATCGTGACTTTTTTCAACCCTCAGTAGCAAAGTGAAAATCTTGTCCTTACTTTAACTGCCGTTCGAAATGTGTGCAGCACTTGAGAATTCCGCCAGCTATAAAGCCATCAAAATTTCGCTAGTCTAACGTTTCGGTGATCACTTCATGAAGAACTATGCGGAAACTCACCAGTAAGTTCTAAAATTGTGAATCGGCAGTTCTCTCGAGCCCTTTTGCCAATCTCCTGAACCAGTTCATCATTCACCACAGCTGGACGGTCGTTCCTTTTCTCATCGTAGACATCTGTCCGCTCATTTTTGAACATGCGGCATCATTGTCACACACCATAGTAACTCATTACGTTACTTCCATAAACTTCGCAATGTTGATGATGGGTTTTAACAACTTTATAGTTCCTGACTAAGAGAAATCTCATTACTGAGCGTACTCCACAGCTGGCGGAATTCTCAATTTGAATTTGAATTTAGTTATGCCCTTTTGACATCTTTTGTCTCAGGCTGGAGATAATAGAATGACAAAGATGGCTACTTTTATGTGTAGTAGCTTTATACTCAATCCAAGTATCTTACAATAATCTTTGCTAAATAGCCCACTTGAGGGAGTATCTAAAGGAGATCCAACAAGTAACACTTTATTCAATATGTAACCTACTAAGAAATGTTGTATCAAATAACTGCCACACTTGTAATATGAAATTCCCAGTATCTTTACTGACCATCATCATAAGTTCTTCAATACTTGCAAAGGTCCTTATTTTACACAAAGTCAGTACGTATGACATTCTAATTCCATTATACTTCTAAATGTCACACTAACAATAATAAGTAACTTCGTTATTTTCCATGCACTCCATTTTACACGTAACCAACTCTCACAATACAAATCGTTAGGCTTTTGTTTCCATTGACCTATATTAAAATGGAATGATTCCCCACAGAAGACCTTCAGTTGAGTGAGGTTGAGCTTGAAGTCCGATGGTGAGGTCGAGGTTGAACTCCCATAGCGAGGTCGAGGTTGAGGGAGGTCGAAGATCAAGTTTGATCGCGAGGTTGAGGTTGAGTGAGGTCGCGGTTGAAGTTCGATCGCGGGGTCAAAGTTGAATGAGGTCGAAGTCCAATCACGAGGTCAAAGTTGAGTGAGGTCGAGGTAGAAGTCCAATCGCAAGGTCAAGGTTGAGTGAGGTCGAGGTCGAAGTCCCATCGCGAGGTAGAGATTGAAGTCCTGTCGCGAGGTCGGATCCAAATGTATACCTATAGTTGCTACACACATTTTGAACATTAGTTGTGTGAGAGATAGCAACACGACCATGATATACCTTGCCATTGCTGGCTGGATGCATACTGACTCATGCTACACTGTTGCCAAATTTGGCTCTATTACTCAGAATACTTCACGCTGGATATGGTAACAGTAGTTACTTCCCGACTAGCTATGTGATTTTTTTTCCTATGTGAAAAGTGATATTTATAATATGACAGGTATTTTCCGAAATTCATACTAAGAATACTGATTGTGTTAAATCCAATTTTTTCTGTGTTAATCTACCAAAAATAATAATAATTATTATTATTAGGTACCTGGCAACGTGACTAACAGCTGACAATCAAGGGCCCAGGGTTCGACTTCCGCTAAAATTTTCGTGGCTCCACATAAAAATATGCTTTTATGTTTGTGTAAATATGAGGCAAAATAATATATCATGACACGTGCCTCCATGGACTTTGTAACTGGGAGGGACATGCACAAGGCTCAGGGTGGGCATGGAACGTTCTGAACACTAAGCAAATATTAAAAACAAAAGATAATGCAAAGTATATATAGTAATAAATTAAGTTCACCGTTTACATCTCGTAAAATACACAGTGATTTTATTTTCAAGAACTAAAGTGTAACTGTACCTGGTAACAAGAACGTCAAATTGACTGATAGCATTCAATGTGCTCTCAAAAAAGGTTTTCCAGCGAGAATTAGTCCATGTAAGTGACCTCAGTCCAGGTGTCAACATGGCTGACAATCGAACCAGCTGTGGCAGGAATAGAGGTCTAACTTCATGTTTCACCCTTCCAACGGTGGATAAGTAACGATTTAGCAGCAACTGAAAGAAGAAGAAGAAGAAAGAGACAAATAATACAATTTAAATTATTTTAAATTTAAAATAAAAATGCTCACAGGTTTGGTAAAGATTAACGAAATATTACTTTTGAATCGGCAGAAAATAAGTTAGCTAATAGGATTAGACTCAACAATCTGCGATTTTTCTTATCAGTCTGAAAGGGAAAAAGGAGTACTATCATAGTGATTGTACGTAGTAGTAAATAAAGTCTTACGAGCTCATTACATCTATAGTAATTTACACAAAAGAGAAAATTTTAATCACGAATAAATAAACACAAAATTGAATTGAATTTTATTTATCGCCTTTAGGCATCTTTGGCTCAAGTAGGTAAGCATAAAAATACAGTACATACAGCAGTAATAAAGAATATATCATATAGCCCAGGAATTTTAGAGTTTAACCCGAATAAAAAAAAAAGAACTCACACAAGGAAGAGATTTGGCAGGTATATTAGACCATTGTAATTAATATACTAAAAGGCACCTAAATCCGAGCTGTGCTACTTTTCACTTTGGAAAATGTATACATTTTGAAAACAACTAAAACTTTTCAATTTACTTTCGTTTTTTTTCTTTTTAAATAAAGTTTATAAACTTAGTTGGTCATCACACCCACTCTATGCTATTCATTATTCCATTCCCCGGGATTCCTTTAAAATATTCTTTCGTAAATCATCGGGAGTTGTTCAAAATGATTTTACCTACATTTGGGCAGCTGTATAAATTTAATTTGGTTATAACTCAAAAACTATTAATTTTTCATAAAATTTATCTGTTACTGTTACTTACATTACAAGCTACAATTTTTATTTGAAATATTTTTATCTAACTCACACAGTTAGAGTTATAATATAAAAAAAGTGGAAAATGGCTGTAATTTTTCAATAATATTTTATTTGTGTATAATTTTAGTGTGGTTATAACTTAAAAAACAATAAATTTTTCACAAAATATGTTCACATAATGTTGCTTACATTATAACTTTTTATAAGCTATAATTTTTATTTGAAAAGGTTTTCTCTAACTCGCACGGTTAAAGAGTTGTAATATAAAAAAAATGAAAAGTAGCCGCCATTTTCCAGTACAGCGACCGAAGTAGCACAGCTCGGATTTTAGGGGACTTTTAGTATATTAATTACAAAGGCCTAAAGAAGACATCTGCCAAGTCTGCTTGTGTGAATTATTTCCGGGTAGAGCCTTTTTTCCGCCTAAAATTTCTAGGCTAAGAAACAAAAGGAATAAAAGGATTATGGTCTAGCAAAGTTTGTACTACTAGCTCCATTAACCTTCCTTTGACTCCTTTTTATGATAGTTTAAACCTAGTTTAAGTTGTACCCAGTAGGGCTTGTGTGTACTCTTGATTTGGCGATAATATTTTGCCGCTAGCTTGCAGTAACGTATCCAGGCATGACTTCTTAATTTTCGTGAGAATTTGGATGATGTTGACAGACAGTGTTTACGAAATGAATCCATTTTATTTCGTCAAAATCAACGAGAAACTGAAATTATCTATTTGAAGTTAATACGTGTTCACTTATTTCAATAGATGTGACTAATCTCAATTATATGGTAACCGGCTTTTCCTCGCCGATCTACAAACCGTGTTGAAATGTAATACAGTATTTACAAGTGAAGGTGCATCTCAAAAAACTGTAGAGAAAAGGGGGGGGGATAGACGATCACTCTTTCATCTTATCTATGTTTCACATTTATATTATGCTCAAGTAATTCTGGATTAGAAAGTAACACAACTGACAAACAAACATGTATTACAGCAAGTTGATTAGAATATTTGGAAAAGTAAATATAACTGTACCTGCATTGAATCATTGACCTCTGCAAAATAGTTCTTCTTGGCCAGTAGCGTAACAGCCACGACAGGATTAGGCAAACTTAATTTGGCCAGACAGTCAGCTTCTCTTATGAGTAAAGGAATTTTCGGATCAAGGTCAACTTTCAAATGACCTGTTTCTAGGCAAATAGTCAACAAATTTCTTTTCAGACAGCCATCTATGATGTTGACCTAAAAGAATGGAATATAATTTATTTATTTACACTATAATGTTAAAAATCGGAGCATTATAAATTATAGCACAATATAATTTAAAATATATATACTGTATAAATTTGAATTATAGCAATGAATTAGTCATTTTCAACCGGATTTGGGACCGTAAGTTCCGTAAAATAAAGCATGGTAGAAAAATTGTTACTTCTTTAGGCAACGTTGCCTTAACGCTGGACAAATTGAGAGGTAGGATGTGGGAAGGAGGTCGATCAGGACCCGGGAATTTCTCGATTACATTATAACTCAAATTACAGTAGACAGACCGTAGGTTATATCTTCTCTTAACATATACATTAGCGGGTCAAATTTCTTGGAATAAGTAACCAAGAATATAACACACCGTTGATTAACAAGCATCAAATTTTGTGAGTCATTCACTTGACCAGGGGAAGATCGTAGACCATGTTTCTTCCAAACATGTAATCTTCCGGAGCTACCCAATACTCTGTGATCCCTGAAATCCAACACCGTTTGACATATCTACACCAAATCTTGTATAAGTGATTTTGTATTGGATAGTACGTACTTTTCCGTGAGGTAAACGATACATGACTACAAACATCACAGTCATGACTATAAAAATTACAGTTTTTTAAAATACAATAATGAAATAAGATTGTGTAATTTTTTATAGATAGAATTAGTTTTATAGTTACTTTTTATAGAGAATTATTCAAGTAATTAAAAGCTTTATCCTAAGAATGTGTGAATTTATATGAATTTAATAATAAGTTAGAGTGAAAAGTGTATTATAAATTAAATATCCATAATAATAATTGAACGATAAATAAGAAAATAATTTCCATTTAAATATAACCAGTAGAATAACTAAAAAGCATCCTAAATAGAAAAATATTTATACAAAATAATTTCCAATAGAACCTGAAGAATAAGTTAATAAAAACTAAAACAAAATATTATTTACATACAAATCGAATAATGAATATAGACTACAGCTCTTATTTATTTATTTAATGAAGTGTACAACATAACTTTCGTCATCTATAAGAAAATTGTACTAAGTCAAATAACATGGAAAAATGTTTTAATAATATGAATTTTTTTTTTACTAACCGGCTGGTTGACCCATACATTAATTATGTCCGTTTCATAATTCCTTAGAACCGATGCCGTTGCATTATACTTCCGAACAAGTTCCACTGTTGCTGGCAATGTTTTCAGCTCATGATGCTCAGTTACACTCTGCACTAAATCTTCCAAATGGCTGAGTAATGATCGTACCCACTTGATGCGCCCTAGAATAGCGTTGTTATGTGATAGAGTGAAGCGGCCCAATGTAATAACAGAACAATTTATTGTGCTAAGAAAACGAAAATTCTCAAATCAATTCAAAATTTCTACCGAGAACATTTTTCACACTTTTTTTTGTACTTTCTTTCGATATTTTGGCCACTTTCTTGTATTTTCATTCGTTATTCTACCCACTGTTTGCATTTATTTCAAATACTATAACCATTTTGCATTTACGTAAGATACAACCATCCTTAAATTTACTTTTTTCTGTTTAGGCACTTTTAATTTATTTTGACGTATTTCAGTTACTTTTTACATTTACTATTTTAATAACTTTTGCAATTGTCTTACCTATCTGTACTGTAGTCATTTTAACCAATGTTTACATTTTCTGTAGGGTTCATTCAAATATTACATAAGCACATCTATAGTCATTGTAGACCCTCACATTGTAAGCAAAAATTGGCAGACACACACAAATCCTGCTCTTGTGCTCACATAAGACTTATCGTCAAATTTCTTATCGTCGTTTCATAGTGGTTTTCAACCGCCAGTCCGCGGACAAGTACTGGTCATGAAAGTTCCATACCGGTTCTAGGTAAATTAATATATTCAATTATTTAACACTTATTTTGTACATTTTGACAGGTTAAAATTAAGATTAAAGCTTAGATTTCCTTTGCAAAACAGAATCTGAAGATGTGCTGACATCTTTTGAACGTCAAAAAAACTTCTAACGTACCTTGGAAGATTTTCCTTATAGTTTGCTTTGAATGCTTACGTAATACTTGAAAGAGCATCAAAATTATTCAACAATTTATTGTAGTCAAATTTACATTTTGTATTTTATAATTTTCCTTTATGTATGATTTCAGGTTATTTGAATGGGTAGGATGTTAAACAAATACACACAACCAAACGCTATCAAGCCATCTTATTTTCAGTCAATGCTACATTTTTTATGTCTAGAGACCCTAACTTAAGAAGAATAATATGCAGGATTAACACTCAGTCAGTTCTGAAAAGTATCAAGGTGATATACATACACTTTGTTATTGCTCAAAGTTATTAGCAGCCATTCTTTTCTGGTGAAGTTATTTTGATGCACAATCCTGAAGAAGAGGCTGCGTCAGCTTTGAAATCGATAGGGAGTGAAAATAGTTTGTGTGCTGCATTTTGAGACTGTGAAAGCCAAAGTATTGCACATGAATAAATGACTTATTTGTTGTACTACACTACAAAACTATACTAGCTTATAATGGAGCGTTCATGTGAATTCTGCAGCTTGCAAGTATTATTACTTAGCTTGCTATACGATGAATGTGCGCCTGAATTTTGAAGTCATTTAATATTTATGCTGAAACTTCTCACAAATATAGTGTTCACAGAGAGCACTATCCGAAATTCAATGGTCGCATCAAGAGATCCTTTCTACGTCTTCGGCTAATCACGTTTACTTACCAAAACTAAACAATTTGTAACCAATCACAGTCTTTCGCTCCCAGGACCACACCTCCTAGCCAGCTAGAACTCTATAACAAACTGTTAACAGCAAACTACATAACAAGGAAACTCAATCGAGGCGCAATAAATATTTAGATAAATAAATGCGTAATAAATAAATAACGTTAAATAAATTAGCTACATATAAATAAATAAAAAACAAATAAATAACTAAATAATAAAAAGGAAACTTAAAAAAAGGAAGAAGTAATAAATATTAAAAAAGAATCTCTTGGCCTTCTGGTGCTTTTCATGAAGTGTTAGTGTTTCGTCTGAGGAAGATGTTGTTTGAACATTGAAACTGTAACGCTTGCTGTGTGTTTTTATAATAAAGTTAAGTGTAATAGACTTGTTAGTCTGTTTGAATTCTATTAGGCCACCTCCAGTTTTCTCAACAGTAAAAAACTATTCGAAATAAGCTTTCAACATCAACATAATTGAACTTATTTAAGGTCTATAGGCATTTCAGGCTCAGTGCAACACCAAAATAATATATCGCACTACTTGGCACGCGTAAACTTTGAACAAAAAAATCTAGCTTTTTATCCAATTTTTAAAGGGTTTCTATTTTTTATTTGTTTGGAGGGAAGGAGAGATTAAGAATTCACCACTATTCTCAATTCTTGATGAAATGAAAGAATGAAAACCTGAAAGTGAGATTTACCAATTAAAATCACGCTGGAGCCATTAAAATCGAAGTGGTAC